>CAJHNH020001212.1:0-189637 GCA_905116865.2 Candidula unifasciata | reverse complement strand
TTACGTAAAAACCGCTGCGCGAACTAATCACAACAACCTATTCCCGGGGGGGGGGGGGGGGGGGGGGGAACTCGTTCACAGAAAGAAAAAAAATTGCGAAATGAAAGCTGATTTGTTTCGGGGGACAGTGTGTCGACCTTGTTGAACGAACCCGTCTCTTTCGGCACCCTGTGCAAAGACAGCGAAGGAAGACATCTCAAAACTCGGTGCTTTTCTTTTAGCCGACCACAAAAAACGCCACGGAACAGTCCAATATTTTAGAGGGTGGTAAAAGCGGGTTTTGGTTGCCCAGTTTTAGGCTTGTTGATATAAACCTGTTATAAACCTGAGTAAAGACAGGTCTATGTAGGTCACTCAGTGGAAGTGTTGATATAAACCTGTTATAAACCTGAGTAAAGACAGGTCTATGTAGGTCAGTGAGTGGAAGTGTTGATATAAACCTGTTATAAACCTGAGTAAAGACAGGTCTATGTAGGTCACTCAGTGGAAGTGTTGATATAAACCTGTTATAAACCTGGGTAAAGACAGGTCTATGTAGGTCACTCAGTGGAAGTGTTGATATAAACCTGTTATAAACCTGAGTAAAGACAGGTCTATGTAGGTCACTCAGTGGAAGTGTTGATATAAACCTGTTATAAACCTGAGTAAAGACAGGTCTATGTAGGTCACTCAGTGGAAGTGTTGATATAAACCTGTTATAAACCTGAGTAAAGACAGGTCTATGTAGGCCAGTCCATAGAAGACATAGTCTCAACTTGTATAAACCTAGTCACAGACATGTATTTGCAGGTCAGCCAATGGAAGAAGTAGTCTAAAACCGCTGGACAAGTTAAGTAAAACCAAGCCAGTCAGAAAGAGAGAGAGAGAGAGAGAGAGAGAGAGAGAGAGAGAGAGAGAGAGAGAGAGAGAGAGAGAGAGAGAGAGAGAGAGAGAGAGAGAGAGAGAGAGAGAGAGAGAGAGAGAGAGAGAGAGAGAGAGAGAGAGAAAGTAATCTCTTGCCATATAAAATCAAACGGGACAACTGAAACGTTGCGACAGCATGGAAGATTTTTTACACCAGTGTTAGAGGGGAAACTATGGACAAAGGAGATAAAATGTAGAGATACAAAGAAAGAGCAAGAGAGTATATATATATATATATATATATATATATATATATATATATATATATATATATATATATATATATATATATATATAGAGAGAGAGAGAGAGAGAGAGAGAGAGAGAGAGAGAGAGAGAGAAGAGAAATGTTAAAAAGATGGCTCAGTTGCGTTTGATCCCATAGAAAAAGATACGAAAAAAATTAGGACATGGTAGAATCTCTCAAGGCACACAGTGATCTGTCATATTTCCGGCCATGTCAGCGGATATGCTCATCATGTGAGCGACGTCAGTGAAATGGGAAAGGCACTAAAGAACAGCTGTATTTTCACAGAGGAGGTGTAAAGTTGGGGACACACTGGAAACTGTGTATAATCTGCTAACAAGGGTGAACACTTATGACAGGGACAACTCAAGAAGCACAGGTATATGGCACATAGGAATACACTGACAACGTTGGCAGCGTGCATAATTGTGTTATGGTCTACTATTGTCAGCGTCAGACGTTTCTTGTAAAACCTCAACGCTAACGTTCTATTAAATAATAAAGATAGTAAAAAAATCCCTTTTCACGCCTTAGGCGTATCAGGCATATGGGAAAAGCACCTATATTTTTACAGACCATCAGCACGCGGTGGGTAATGTGTTTAGCATTACGCCGGTCGTCTTTACTTCCCCAGGACAGCCCATCCAGGTACCCATTTTAGACTGGGTCGACCTGCGACGCCCCATACCATGATAAAAATCCACGCAGCCAGCAGTGGGTTTCGATCACGGTACGTTAGTATTACGAGTCAGACTCGCAACGCCAAAACCACGGACGCCGCTATTATATAATAGCACAATCCATCTTCCTCATCGACGCAACAGTTGTACTAAATGTTCTCAAGATCATCCCTGCTCAAGCTGGCATCATCCACACACTACCTGCAGATACAGTGAGCGATACTCCACCACTGTAACCGATGTATGTTGTTGTGTTTGCAGACGATCCTCAAGGCCCTGTGTGCTGGAGCGGCATTTTTCCAGAGGAAGCTGGAGGTAAGTTTGATAAGATAAACCTTCCTCCTCCAACCTGTTGTTTCTTTCTCCAGAATAAACATTCGTCTTCACACCCATTGTGTCTTTCTCAGAATAAACATTCGTCCTCCCACCTGGTGTGTCTTCCCTCAGCATAAACATTTGTCCTCCCACATGTTGTGCATGTCCCCATAATAAACATTTGTCTCCCCACCTGTTGTATCTTTCCCCAGGATAAACATTTTCCCTCCCACCTGTTTTGTATTTTCCTAGGATAAACATTTGTCCTCCCACCTGTTGTGTCTTTCCTCAGGATAAACATTTTCCCTCCCACCTGTTTTGGTATTTCTCTAGGATAATCATTTGTCCTCCCACATGTTGTGCATGTCCACAGGATAAACATTCTTCCTCCCACATGCTGTGTCTTTCCCCAGGATAAACATTTGTCCTCCCACCTGTTGTGTCTTTCCTCAGGATAAACATTAGTCCTCCCACCTGTTGTGTCTTTCCTCAGGTTAAACATTTGTCCTCCCACCTGTTGTGTCTTTCCTCAGGATAAACATTTGTCCTCCCACCTGTTGTGTCTTTCCTCAGGATAAACATTAGTCCTCCCACCTGTTGTGGCTTCCCTCAGGATAAACATTTGTCCTGCCACCTGCTGTGTCTTTCCCCAGGATAAACATTTGTCCTCCCACATGTTGTGTCTTTCCCCAGAATAAACATTAGTCCTCCCACATGTTGGGCCTTTCCCCAGAATAAACATTAGTCCTCCCACATGTTGGGCCTTTCCCCAGAATAAACATTAGTCCTCCCACATGTTGGGCCTTTCCCCAGAATAAACATTAGTCCTCCCACATGTTGGGCCTTTCCCCAGAATAAACATTAGTCCTCCCACATGTTGGGCCTTTTCCCAGAATAAACATTAGTCCTCCCACATGTTGGGCCTTTCCCCAGAATAAACATTAGTCCTCCCACATGTTGGGCCTTTCCCCAGAATAAACATTAGTCCTCCCACATGTTGGGCCTTTCCCCATAATAAACATTAGTCCTCCCACATGTTGGGCCTTTCCCCAGGATAAACATTCGTCCTCCCACCTGTAGTGTCTTTACCCAGGATAAATTCATCCTCCCACCTGTTGTGTCTTTACCCAGGATAAAATTCGTCCTCCCCATCTGTTGTCTCCTCCCCCATAATGATAATGGATGTCGTAAACATTGTTCTTGTTTATCATCATCATGAAGGTGAATAGTCGCTAGTGTGTATTTTTTTTTTTATGACATTTCAATACGCCTGTAGAGGTTTGATATCTTTCATGATGTTTCTATGAGTGTATACAAGATTTGAAATCTTTTTAATGTATTTCTATACGTATGTACACGGTCTAACATCTTTTTATGATATTTTATACGCGTGTGTATGGTTTGATATATTTTCATGATATTTATATACGTGTGTACACGGTTTGACATCTTTTTATGATATTCTATGTATGTGTAAAAAGTCTGATAGGATATCTTTTGATGATATTTCAATACGCGTGTACACGGTTTGATATCGTTTATGATTTTTCTAAACGCGTGAACAGTGATATATGTGCATGATTGTTCTATACGTATGTTTGATATCTTTTCCTACAATGTATATTCACTTGTAAACATGTCACTGTAGTTCACAACAGCTCAAAGCTCACACGAAAGAGTTCTAGTATCGGAAATACGCACAATATCGACGGCCATCTTTCTTCAACTCAAGTACAACAAGCCAGTTATTCAGAGATCGTTAACATCTCAACTTCAAAGGGCGGTCGTCTCATTGACATCTCAGATACATTAATTAATACCTTGTCATTCCTTTGTAAGTTGCAATTGTTCGTTATCTGAAGCCCTGCTCTGGCCCTTGCCAGGGGCCGCCACATAGCCCGGCCATTAATATGGTCTAATGGCTGAACGCGGTTTCTGGGACCTCTCCACGGGTGATCCTCATCCACATGGTAGCAGTTTGTGTCATCGGGTGTTTGTGTGATGTCTAGGTGGGGTACAATGAAATAGAAAGAGATCGACATCTCACTTGTGAAATAGAAATGGTAAAAGCAGTTTATGATGAGTGTTTTATAGCTTATCGCTTGATCGAATCGTTCTATCAACTCCATCATTCCGTGAATATCTGTGACCTACATTGGTACACACACTAGCAGTGTCTGCTATAGAACCAAGCCCAGCACTTTCTGGATGTTGTGGTTTTTCTAGGCAAGTTTACGTCTAGTAGTTTGCCGTTGCCCACTGGCCGGTCGGCTCTCGGTACCACGGTCGAAACTTTTGCAAGACAAACCGTCTGCAGCAGGGATTGAGGCCGGCACTCCGACATCATGAAGCGCGTTTGTAACGCCTAAGTCACAGACGCTGACAATGTCTGCTATATAAGTATAATTTTCTAAACTTGTTAGAGAGCAGCGATCGATAACTCCGGAAGATTGCTAATTAACGTCTGCAGTTGTCTCGCTTCATTTCCCGACCAGATCCGTGTCGTTTGTGAGCCATGAAATTCTGTCCACGTTTGCTCGGGTGCCTGCTTATGCCGACAAATGACGTGGCCGAGAATCCATAGCTCAGAACAAGGCAGATGTGGTCAAGGCCCTTTGGGAACAAGCAACGGAATCAGTAGAGGTATAATATTATTATGGCCCGGAGAGAATGAGACATCTGGGTGTAAACAGAAGGTCTTACCGGCTCACTACCCTCAGAGGAAAGACAAAAAGGACATACAACCAGATTGCAACCGGTACTATCAGTACTGGAACTCTGCGCTGGCTGCTGAAAGAAGAGGACGAAGCATGCATGGGAATGCCCCGTGTGCTGTGATGTAAAATTTTTGACTCAACTCAACTCTGAGCTCCGAAAAATTCATGCTTGTTGAGTAGGCGCAGAGTGTTAGATCGAAATATTTGGAGCATGAAGTAAAAGTCAATGTCAATTAAATATATGGAGCGGGATGTAGTCAGAAATGTCTATGAAATATATGGAGCATGACGTAAAAGGAAATGTCCATGGAATATATGGAGCATGACGTAAATGGAAATGTCCATGAAATATATGGAGCTTGACGTAGAAGGAAATGTCTATGAAATATATGGAGCATGACATAAAAGGAAATGTCCATGAAATATATGGAGCATGACGTAGAAGAAAATGTCCATGAAATATATATTGAGCATGAAGTATAAGGAAATGTCCATGAAATATTTGGAGCATGACGTAGAAGGAAATGTCCATGAAATATTTGGAGCATGACGTAAAAGGAAATGTCCATGAAATATATGGAGCATGACGTAGAAAAAAATGTCCATGAAATATATGGAGCATGACGTAGAAGGAAATGTCTATGAAATATATGGAGCATGACATAAAAGGAAATGTCCATGAAATATATGGAGCATGACGTAGAAGAAAATGTCCATGAAATATATATTGAGCATGACGTAGAAGAAAATGTCCATGAAATATATATTGAGCATGACGTAGAAGAAAATGTGCATGAAATATATGGAGCATGACGTAGAAGAAAATGTCAATGAAATATATGGAGCATGACGTAGAAGAAAATGTCCATGAAATATATATTGAGCATGACGTAGAAGAAAATGTCCATGAAATATATGGAGCATGACGTAGAAGAAAATGTGCATGAAATATATGGAGCATGACGTAGAAGAAAATGTCTATGAAATATATTGAGCTGAAGTATAAGGAAATGTCCATGAAATATATGGAGCATGACGTAGAAGAAAATGTCCATGAAATATATTGAGCTGAAGTATAAGGAAATGTCCATGAAATATATGGAGCATGACGTAGAAGAAAATGTCCATGAAATATATATTGAGCTTGACGTAGAAAGAAATGTCCATGAAATGTATGGAGCATGACGTAGAAGGAAATGTCCATGAAATATATATTGAGCATGACGTAGAAGAAAATGTCCATGAAATATATATTGAGCATGAAATGTCTTGGCTGCTTGTGGCTCTCTTGCAAGACTAGAAACGTTTACTCTCGACTCCAATGCGTCGATGTTCTTGTCGTCTGCGCCTGGAGATCTGCGTGCATCTTTCGCTGTGGAGGTCACTAAAGTTTTATCTCCTGGTCCAGCTCCAGCATTTCACCTCCACGGTGACTGTGTTGAAGAGGTCTTATTCCCATCTGCATCCAATAAAGCAGCCAAACGTGCAAGATCGGCACAGGAACGTGATAACTGCTACAGTTATATTATGATGAAACCAGTCTATGATTCAGTTCAGCAGATAGAAACGGGCTAGGATTGGCTTCTTTTGGTCCTGTCGCTTCAATGTTTTAGGTATTTTATTATCGATAGATTTGAACGCAAGTCTTCTGACTGAGACATTTCTGTGTTAGCCACTCCACCTCCTGAAATATGAAAGCATATGATTTATAGTAAAAAAGAGAATATGATGTTTACTGTAAACACCCGTCAGCTTAGATTACATACCACCTCAACTTAAACTACACCGTTCTCCTCAAGAAGGTTGTAAAAGGAACTGTGATTGCTTGTGAACAAAACAAGTTCAATTGGATTGGATTGGATTGGATTTTTTACCCCACCAGGACATCACACAAGCGATAAACACCCGATGACACAAAGTGCCACCATGCGGATGAGGATCACCGTGGAGAGGTCCCAGAAACCGCGTTCAGACATTTGGCCATAATGATGACCTGCCTATATTGCGGCCCCTGGCAAAAGCCAGAGTGGGGCTTCAAACAACAAAAAATAACGTCCTAAGAAGGACGAAAAGTAGATAACAAGTTCAATAACTAGTCTAGATTCAAATTTTACGTCTTGTACAGACTGAATTGGCGATTAAACCGTGGTTAAAAAAACCAAAAAACTAAAAACATAAAATCCAAATACAAATAATTGAACCCAGAACAGCAGCAACATTATTTAATTGCTTGCGTTTGACTTGTAGAAGATAATGAACAACAAACTATACCTAAGAATACAAGGGGTCAGCCACTCTAAGCGCATACAAATCTGTGTGTGTGTGTGTGTGTGTGTGTGTGTGTTTGTGTATGTGTGTGCGTGCGTGCCTGTGTGTGATTTTATTTTCTGTGAGACTTTTATCAGGAAGTGATTCTTGTGGAGAGCTAATGTCTGCCCCGGAAGTCTGGTAATACTTTTTATTTACTGTTCCGT
The DNA here is from genome assembly GCA_905116865.2 of Candidula unifasciata. NCBI lineage: Eukaryota > Metazoa > Mollusca > Gastropoda > Stylommatophora > Geomitridae > Candidula > Candidula unifasciata. The sequence goes on along the minus strand of CAJHNH020001212.1, from coordinate 182,301 downwards.
CCATAGAAAGTGAAGATAAAGCCTCTCACGACATCCCTATAGAGAAGATGTTCTGAGACAGCCTTGACAAACTCTCTCCATCTGAATGACAGAAAGTCTCAGAGACCCAGTCAACTGGGCTCTCCTGAAAGAATGCAGAAATCTCCCGTAATACCCCGCCAAATTGGGTCAGAGCTTTCTCACGCACGAGAGCAATCTAAGTGACTGGCCGGACTGCATTGCTTCGATCGCCAGTGCTCTCAACTTCGAGACAGTCATTTGTGGCACTCCATTGTTGAAAGGTCTGGGGGAGAGGGGGTGGGGGGGGGGGGGGGGGCCTTTTTTTTCCTGACAAGGATGATTATTTGTATTGAGAGATAGGACATCACTACGTGAAATCCGGGTGGAAGATAGATCGATAAGTGGGCAGACAGACCAACGTACACACACACGCACGTAGATAATCATGCAAATGTACACATATACGCACACACGTGCACTTCCACACGCATAACCATGTGCGATCGCACATGAATACGCGCACACACACTTATACCTGCGCGCAGCCATTCTGTGACACTTGCACGTGCCCGCGCACACTCTCATACATTATTTGCATATGATGGCCTACATTAAGTTTGGAGGAAACCAACAGGAAACTAAACAGGTCTGTCTCATGAACATCTTATCGATATTCACCTTCAGGTATTTAAACCGGTACCTCCATTTTGGTTGTAATCACGCAGGCGAAACCAATATCTGAGCTGAGAGTTGGGTTATCTTCACAGCACTCCGGACACGTTTATAGGTGCTCAGATTTCCCCGTCAACATATACATCAGCGTCCCGTTGTTAACAATGTCAGTTCTATGCTGGTTAACAAGACTTCGCGTACGTCTGGTGTGCCTCTCGTGCTTGGCTGTACCGATCTTCACTTCCAATTGCTGTATTTTTAGCAGTGGTGTGGACACGCTGCTGCAAAATGTCCTCGGATTGTCCTATCTCTCTACGGACATTAACAGTATCAGCGCGGCCTATGTGCCGGCCATCTTAAACTACGGTAGAACAGGCCAGTCTGTCTGCTTCTTCATTGCCAACAAAACCTGCATCCGCTGAGACAAAGATATGCATGGGAGTTTCGCCATGACTCAATCCTCTATCTGTGAACGCAGCCTGCCCTGACCCGCCCAGAGCCTGACTCCACCCGCCTGATCATGCTCAAAGAATCACGCAGCCCACACTCGTGCGAACAGTCCGGGGATTCTATCTGTCATCTTCATCGTCATGTTGCTAGTGGTAATAGAGAAGGCGCCGCTGGCTCCCTGGACTATTCTGCCCATGCCCCCTTATGTATGTTTGTACAAAGGACACATATGTGTAGATCAGCACATCTGCCTCATCTGAATTGTCACTGATACGCTCTTATACATGTACACAAGAGACATATGGAGAAACGATCACCAACGGTTACAAGGAAGCAACCAGAGATTTCAAGTAACACACAGGGGGGGGGGGAAACAAATTAACGAGAACCAGATTAGATCCCTATAATCCAAATGAAATAATCAACAGTGACGAAGGAGAACAAATAAATAAATAGAAACAAATTCTAGAAAGGTGGGGACAGTACTTCAAACAACTTCTCAATATTCTTTTTTTGACGCAGGAGAAACTCAAGACCCTACAGTGGAGTGGTCACCGCCAAGAGACTAGAACCTGAGATACTGAAAGAAGAGATCAGGGAAGCTATCAAAGTTGCCCAAATGAATAAAGCACTAGGGCCAGATATCAAATCAAATGGACTAATTAAAGTCGCAAAGGAGGTGGGAAAGCACGGCTGTACGGGCTGTGTATCCATGTGTGGATAAAACAGTATACACCTCGAGACTGGGGAAATGCCATAATCATTCCAATGTGGAAAGGCAGAGACCAGTAAAAAGAGACTGCACACAATACAGAGGCATCTCCCTTTTGAGTCACACCAGGAAAATACTCTGCACAATTCTAGAGACAAGAAACGACCTATAATCGAACCCACGTTACGTAAAGCGCAACTGGGCTTTCGGAAAAGAAAAAGAAAAAAAAAACGGGATGCACAAATGTCCTCTTTGCTTGCAGACAACTTATACACTATACAGTACTCAATTAAATATATGGAAACACTGTAATTAGCCTTCAATGACGAGAAAGAACATTTGACATAAAAAAATTATGGGGAATCTTCAAATGTCACGTCGGGAATACTCATTTAATAAGTATATGTGAAAGCTTGTATATCAACAGTTAGTGTAGTGTTAGAACCAAAATCTGGAATACGTCAGGGCTGTGTCTTGTCTCCCCTTCTCTTCATATCGTACGTTGTTGATATCTGTAAGGAAACTAACCAAAAAAACAACTATAATATACCAAGGAGAAGAAGATAAAAGATCAAATAGTTGCATCATGCTACGGAGGATGAAGTCCAACAGTTGAATCAAGACAATTCACTCCCAGGTGATCTGATTATCTATACAGATGGTTCAGTGGTGAGAAGAAAGAGAAGTGCCTGGGAGTTCGTAGAGAGAGCCAATGGAAAATCTTTAGTGCAAGACAGCCTAGCAAACGACACCACAACGTCTAGCATGAGAATGGAGATGGAGGCGGTAACTGCAGCTCTCCTGTACCTAGAAAACAAAATGCATACACATGCCGTAATTGTAACAGGCTCTGAAAGTATACTGAGAAAGGTGAAGACAGGGATGATTCGAGCAGAGTGGCAAGCTTTACTGGAAAGATGATGGGTAGTGAGCTTACTTTGGATCTTTTCTCCTAGTCATGCCGGCGTGGTTGGTAATGAACAGGCAGACAGACTGGCTGAATCTGCACCACTGGGTGGTGAACTGATGCATGACAAGGCAGATGTTGTCAAGGCCCTTTGGGAACAAGTAACGGAATCTGTAGGGAAACAAGATCATTATGGCCTGGAGATAAAAAGGCACCTGAGTGTAACAAGAGGGTTCGGCCGGCTCACCCCACTCAGAGGAGAGGCGAGACGGACCTATAACCAGACTGTGACCGGTACCATCAGTATTGGAGCTCTGCACTGGTTGCTGAAGATGAGGACGGAGCACACATGGGAATGCCCCGAGTGCTGCGATGTCAATTCTTGAGGTAACTAACTAACAGTTTCATCAACTAAAATTTGCGGACATCCATCACTAATTACTATTTCAGAAACTGAACCTCAAAGCTATAAACATTATTTAAACTAAATTTGCAAAGAGCATAAAATGCAAATTACCGCCAACGAAACAGCAGTCATGACCACAGCCAAAGTAGCCCCCCCCCCCTCCCCCCTCCCCTCCTTTTTTTCCTTCTATGTCTCAGCATATACACGCATTAAAAGCATACGATAGCCATCAGAAGTGCTAACACAAACAGTCTGACATTAGAAATGCAGTTCATCATCGTCGGTAGCAGAAGTTATCAGCAGTTGCACACGCGAGCAGTATTAATCACACAAGGGCACCACCAAACAAGAGCAGACCCATTCTCTGTCCAAAAGCATGTCGTAAGAGTCGACTAATTGGCAGCTTCCTTCCAAGTCGGAGCGCACCTGCTTAAGAGACAAGGAACCAACAGCTGCATGCAAATAAATCAAATCTGTAAAACGAAGGCACACGCAACACTCAGGTTCTGGAAAAAGACTGAGAGTACAGAAGTGCAGAACTTTCCGCCAGAGTTTACACATGTTATTAGCACTAGATTTGACCTATATGAAGTGATCTGTTAAAACACATGTTCCTAACGCTAGATTTGTCCTTTATGAAGTCATCTGTTGAAACACGTGTCCCTAGCGCTATATTTAACCTTTGTGAAGTGATCTGTCAAAACACATGTTCCTAGCCCTAGATTTCACCTGTATTAAATTTTTTAATATATGTCCTAGCGCTATATTTGACCTGTATAAAGTACCTGTTAAAACACATGTCACTAGAGCTATATTTGACCTGTATGAAGTTATTTGTTAAAACATAAGTCACTATCATTGGATTCTACATGTAATAAGTGATTTCTTAAAACACTTTATCCATCCAATCAACATGAATATATAAACTGTGTTAAATGAATATCTCTAAATTTCACAATCTGACTAGCATCCGAGCGGTTACAGAAACCCATCTGACTAACATCTGGACAGTTATTGAAACATATCCTAATAACACCCCGACTGTTACTGTAATTATTAACACCCGGACTGTTACTTTTATTATTATAACCCTGACTATTACTGTAATACATCTAAGAGCTGTAGAAGAGCACTTTCTACATGTCGTAATTGTAACAGACTCTGAAAGCATGCTGAAAAAGGTTAGGACAGGGATGCTTCGAGCAGAGTGGCAAGCTTCGCTGGAAAGGTCACGGGTGGTTAACATACTTTGGATTTTTTCTCCAGGCTATGCCGGCATAGTGGGTAATGAACAGGCAGACAGATTGGCTGGATCTGAGCCACTGGGTTGTGAATTGATGCATGACAAGGCAGATGTGGTCAAGACCCTTTGGGAACAAGCAACTGATACAACATGCTACTGCTAGTTGACATGAGCTTTCCACGGTTATTGTGGCTTGCAACAGCTACGGTTGTCCTAAAGTTCCCACGAATGACGCAGCTTGTCACTTCAAAGGGTGTTCTAGAGTTCCTACAATTGATGCACCTTTCCACCGCTACTGTTGTCCTAGAGTTCCCATAACTGTTGCACCTTTCCACCGCTACTGTTGTCCTAGAGTTCCCATAACTGTTGCACCTTTCCACAGCTACTGTTTTCTTAGAGTTCCTACAACTAATGCACATTTCCACCGCTACTTTTGCCCTAGAGTTCCCACAACTGATGCACCTTTCCACCGCTACTGTTGTCCTAAATGTCTCCCAATTGGTGGAACTTGCCACTTCTAGTTGACATGGGCTTCGCACAATTGAAGCAACTTGTCACATCTACGTTGTCCTAGAGTTCCCACAATTAATGCAGCTTGTTACCGCTGGGGTTGTCCTAGATTTCCAACTATTGATACAACTGGCCACCTCTACTGTTTTACTAGAGTTCCTACAATTGAGACAACAGGCCACCGCTACTGTTGTCCTTAAGTTTCCACCATTGATGCAACTTGCCACTTCTAGTTGACATGGGCTTCGCATAATTAATGCAACTTGCCACATCTACGTTGTCCTAGAGTTCCCACAATTTATGCAGCTTGTCACCACTCAGGTTGTCCTAGATTCCCCACAAATAATGCAAAATGACACCCCCACTCTTGTCCTAGAGTTCCCACAGTTGATCAGTTGATGCAACATGCCACCGCTACTGTTGACCTAAAGTTTCCACAGTTGATGCAGCTTGCCATCGCTACTATTGTCCTAGAGTTCCCACAATTGATGCAAAAGGACACCGCTATTGTTATTCTAGAGTTCCCACAGTTGATGCAACTTGCCATCGCTGAGGTTGTCCTAACGTTCCCACAATGAATCTAATATGCCACTACTACATTTATCCTAGAGTTCCCACAGTTGATGCAGCTTGCCATAGCTGAGGTTGTTCTAGAGTTCACACACGTGATGCAACTTGACAGCACTACTGTTGTCCTGGAGTTTTCACAATTGAGGCAACTTACCACTGCTACTGTTGTCCTAGATTTTCCACCCGGGGCAGTAGCAGCTCTCTGGCCTGTCTACGCGTGGTCATGTCTATAAATTCCCATTAGCGTGGAGTTTATAGGACTAACCTAGACTGCAGAGTTATGGATAAAGGAAAATGTTCCGGGAAGTAAAGGTTGATGGCTAGATGTTGATCTCATGACGTATATGTAATCTCGATTTGGGCTAATACCATCTAGTAAATGTGCCTAAAGGCGTTGATAAGTTTTGAATTCTGCATTCCAACATCTAGTAGCCGTACAGCAGCAGACGGCAAGTGACTGTTGAGAAACTGTCCTAGCTCTCTTACACAGGGACATATAAATAAGAAGTGGTTGTGTGTACCTTGTTGAAGTGAAACATGCCATATCGTTAGAAAAAGGAGAAAGTATATTGTGCACAGTATCTGCCTCTCCGTGCTACATTTACAAAGAAACATTCAGCAACAAAGGATATTTAATCACTTGTGCGATTTCCTCATCCATGCACTGACTGGAGACTATCCTTATAAAGTATGTGAGAGAAAAACTAGAGAATGCATTGTATATACGTTTACACGATGATTACCATCTTCGACTTAGTAAAACCGAAGATGGTTTAAAAACTCATAGAAATGATTTGTTGTAAATTGTGTGCTGACGTAAAGTTTCTTCTATGCAGACAATTGACCTGTGTGTTGTAGATTGTGTGCTGACCTAAAGTTTCTTCTATGCAGACAATTGACCTGTGTGTTGTAGATTGTGTGCTGACCTAAAGTTTCTTCTATGCAGACAATTGACCTGTGTGTTGTAGATTGTGTGCTGACGTAAAGTTTCTTCTATGCAGACAATTGACCTGTGTGTTGTAGATTGTTTTCTGACGTAAAGTTTCTTCTATGCAGACAATTGACCTGTGTGTTGTAGATTGTGTGCTGACCTAAAGTTTCTTCTATGCAGGCAATTGACCTGTGTGTTGTAGATTGTGTGCTGACGTAAAGTTTCTTCTATGCAGACATTTAACCTGTGTGTTGTATTGTAGATTGTCTGCTGACGTAAAGTTTCTTCTATGCAGACATTTAACCTGTGTGTTGTGTTGTAGATTGTGTGCTGACCTAAAGTTTCTTCTATGCAGACATTTGACCTGTGTGTTGTAGATTGTGTTCTGACGTAAAGTTTCTTATATGCAGACATTATACTTGTGTTTTGTAGACTGTGAGCTGACGTAAGGTTTCTTCTCTGCAGACCTTTGACCTGTGTGTGGTGATCATCTCCTTCGTAGTGGACCTGGTGTGTATGCAGATCATGCCCCGTTACCAGATCCAAGACTTTGTCTTCATTCTTGCTTTCCTCCTGCCCTGGAGAGTGATACGTGTGGTCAACAGTGAGTAGATTTGTGGTCTTGTTCAGATACAATGTAATCACTGTATCACTCTTAGACACTGGGGATGAGTTCATAGAAGCGAATCATTGAAACTCAGATACGTACAAGAAAAAATGTAAAGATAACAAAGACCCCTAGCGCTCTCGCACACACACACACACACACACTCACACACACACACACACACACACACACACGCGCGCGCGCACGCATACATAGAGAGACACAATACACACCTAAAATCGGTCAGCTGTAACTCTAGCACTATTGTGTACAAACACATTTTGATTTCATGACATAAAGTGTTATTAGATAGCAGTTTCGTCATTGTTCGCGAGTGAGGCTGGTGGGGTCTGACAGATCATCATATGGCTGATGTCTGGTCTCACGAATCATGTGGCTCATGTGTGATCTGGCAGATCATCGTGTGGCTGATGCGTTTGATCTGACAAATCATGATGTGGCTGATGTGTGTGGTCTGACAAATCATGGTTTGGCTGATGTGTGTGGTCTGAAAAATCATGGTTTGGCTGATGTGTGTGGTCTGAAAAATCATGGTTTGGCTGATGTGTGTGGTCTGACAAATCATGGTTTGGCTGATGTGTGTGGTCTGACAAATCATGGTTTGGCTGATGTGTGTGGTCTGACAAATCATGGTTTAGCTGATGTGTGTGTGGTCTGACAAATCATGGTTTCGCTGATGTGTGTGGTCTGACAAATCATGGTTTGGCTGATGTGTGTGGTCTGACAAATCATGGTTTGGCTGGTGTGTGTGGTCTGACAAATCATGGTTTGGCTGATGTGTGTGGTCTGACAAATCATGGTTTGGCTGATGGGTGTGGTCTGACAAATCATGATGTGGCTGGTGTGTCTGGTCTGACAAATCATGGTTTGGCTGATGTGTGTGGCCTGACGAATCATGATGTGGCTGGTGTGTGTGGTCTGACAAATCATGGTTTGGCTGATGTGTGTGGTGTGACAAATTATTGTTTGGCTGATGTGTGTGGTCTGACAAATCATTGTTTGGCTGATGTGTGTGATATGAAAAATCATGGTTTAGCTGATGTGTGTGGTCTGACAAGTCAAGGTGTGGCTGATGTGTGTGGTCTAACATATCACCATGACTTGTCGTGTATCAACATTTAATTTGATATATGTGACTCGTCATGTGACAACATTGATTGTAATATGTGTGACTCGTCATGTCACAACATTTATTGTAATATATGTGACTCGTCATGTCACAACATTGATTGTAATATATTTTACTTGTCATGTTACAACACTGAAGGTAATATATGTGACTGACGGTTTCCCAACACTGAAGGTAATATATGTGACTCACAGTTTCACAACACTGAAGGTAATATATGTGACTGGCGGTTTCCCAACACTGAAGGTAATATATGTGACTGACGGTTTCACAACACTGAAGGTAATCTATGTGACTGACGGTTTCACAACACTGAAGGTAATATATGTGACTGGCGGTTTCCCAACACTGAAGGTAATATATGTGACTGACGGTTTCCCAACACTGAAGGTAATATATGTGACTGACGGTTTCCCAACACTGAAGGTAATATATGTGACTGACGGTTTCACAACACTGAAGGTAATATATGTGACTGGCGGTTTCCCAACACTGAAGGTAATATATGTGACTCACAGTTTCACAATACTGAAGGTGATATATGTGACTGACGGTTTCCCAACACTGAAGGTAATATATGTGACTCACAGTTTCACAACACTGAAGGTAATATATGTGACTGACATTTTCACAATACTGAAGGTAATATATGTGACTGACAGTTTCACAACACTAAAGGTAATATATGTGACTGACGGTTTCACAACACTGAAGGTAATATATGTGACTGACGGTTTCACAACACTGAAGGTAATATATGTGACTGACAGTTTCACAACACTGAAGGTAATATATGTGACTGACGGTTTCACAACACTGAAGGTAATCTATGCGACTGACGGTTTCACAAAACTGAAGGTAATATATGCGACTGACGGTTTCACAACACTAAAGGTAATATATGTGACTCACAGTTTCACAACACTGAAGGTAATATATGTGACTGACGGTTTCAAAACACTGAAGGTAATATATGTGACTGACGGTTTCACAACACTGAAGGTAATATATGTGACTGACGGTTTCACAACACTGAAGGTAATATATGTGACTGACGGTTTCACAACACTGAAGGTAATATATGTGACTGACGGTTTCACAACAACGCAAACAAGAGACGAGTGTAACCTTTTAAAAGAGAGCAGACGTACAAGTTTCGTAATAAACAAATTTCGAAATATTCTAGTTACTTCCAAGATTTTAACAGCCTATAGAAGGATCATTCAGGTGATTCTTCGGTAATAGCTATACGTAGCTCACCGAGGCTTATTGGTACAGTTAGCCAATCAGCTAAAGCTTGAGTCAGTGCTGGCGCATCCAAAGAAAGTCATAAGATGTTAGCAATATGAAGCATGTGATCGATCACTGAAGAAATTGACAATCTCAACAACAACAACAACTTGAAATTTCCATCACTACCTACCTGAATAGTTTTCTGTTCTATGATCCTCATTAATCACCACCATAATTTTTTATCTGTTCTATCTTCCTCATTCAGCAACACCATAATTAGTTATCGGTTCTATCTAACTTAATTTGCAACATAATAATTAGTTATCTGTTCTATCTCCCTCAGTAAGCAACATAATAATTCGTTATCTGTTGTCTCTCCCTCAGTAAGCAACATAATATTTCGTTATCTGTTATATCTCCCTCAGTAAGCAACACCATAATTATTTATTTGTTCTATCTGCGTCATTCAGCAACATAATTAGTTATCTTCTCTTTCTCCCTCATTAAGCAACACCATGATTACTTATCAGTTCCATCTCTCTCATTCATAAACATCATAATTACAATTTAGTCTCAAAGTGGTACATAGGGCAGGCATTAACAACAAACAACAGATGAATCGTTACCTAATGGTGGGTGAAAGAATAATTATTATTCATAGTAAAGCAGACACTGATGTTACCTAATGGTCGGTGAAAGAATAATTATTATACATAGCAAAGCAGACACTGATGTTACCTAATGGTCGGTGAAAGAATAATTATTATTCATAATAAAGCAGACTCTGATGTTACCTAATGGTCGGTGAAAGAATAACTATTATACATAACAAAGCAGACATTGATGTTACCTAATGGTCGGTGAAAGAATAACTATTATACATAACAAAGCAGACATTGATGTTACCTAATGGTCGGTGAAAGAATAACTATTATACATAACAAAGCAGACACTGATGTTACCTAATGGTCGGTGAAAGAATAACTATTATACATAACAAAGCAGACACTGATGTTACCTTATGGTCGGTGAAAGAATAATTATTATACATAATAAAGCAGACACTGATGTTACCTAATGGTCGGTGAAAGAATAATTATTATTCATAACAAAGCAGACATTGATGTTACCTAATGGTCGGTGAAAGAATAACTATTATACATAACAAAGCAGACACTGATGATACCTAATGGTCGGTGAAAGAATAACTATTATACATAACAAAGCAGACACTGATGTTACCTAATGGTCGGTGAAAGAATAACTATTATACATAATAAAGCAGACACTGATGTTACTTGATGGCAGGTCTGGTGGTAGCTGTCCAGGACCATGAACACTTCCGGCTGAAGTTGATTTATGGAAGAAAGAAAAAAATCCTCAACAGCCTCCGGGAATCTGAGCTCAAGTTACAGCTGTTTAGAGTAAGTTGCTTTAGATACAGCTATTTAGGGTAAGTAGCTCTAGTTACAGCTGTTAAGGGTAGGTAGCTCTAATTACAGCTGCTAAGGGTAAGTAGCTCTAGTTAAAGCTGTTTACGTTAGGTAGCTCTAGTTACAGCTGTTTAGGGTAGGTAGCTCTAGTTACAGCTGTTAAGGTTAGGTAGCTCTAATTACAGCTGTTAAGGGTAGGTAGCTCTGGTTACAGCTGTTTAGGTTAGGTAGCTCTAGTTAAAGCTTTTTAGGGTAGGTAGCTCTAGTTACAGCTGTTAAGGTTAGGTAGCTCTAGTAACAGCTGTTTATGGTAGGTAGCTCTAGTTACAGCTTTTTAGGTTAAGTAGCTCAGCTTAAAAAATAGTATTGAGTACGAAGGCAGGTTACAGCTCTTAATGGTGATTAGGTCAAGATACACTTGTTTGGGGTAAGTAGCTCAAGTTATCGCTGTTTGGGGTGAATAAGTTAAGTAACAGCTGTTTACAGTGAATAAGTCAAGTGACATATGTTTAAAGTGAATAAGTTAAGTTGCAGCTGTTTAGTTCAAGTAACAGTAGCAATAGGTGGGGGAAAAAAAAGTTATTGTAGAGGGGTTGCAAGAGAGAGAAAGACTATTTCATATTGATCAATGGGTTCACTTACACATTAATGTACATGTTCACTGACACATTTATGTACATGTTCACTCACACATTGATCTACATGTTCAGTCACACAATAACTTACATGTACACTCACACATTGATGTACATGTTCGCTCACACAATAATGTACATGTACACTCACACATTGATGTACGTGTTCACTCACACGTTAATGTACATGTTATCTTACACATTGATGTCCATTTTCACTCACACATTGACCTTCATGTTCACTCACACAATAATGTACATGTTCACTCACACATTGATGTACATGTTTACTCACACATTGATCTACATGTTCACTCACACATGAATATGCATGTTCACTCACACAATAATGTACATGTTCACTCACACATTAATGTAAATGTTCACTCACACATTGATCTACATGTTCACTCACACATTGATCTACATGTTCACTCACACATTGATCTACATGTTCACTCACACATTAATGTGCATGTTCACTCACACATTAATCTACATGTTCACTCACACATTCATGTACATGTTCACTCACATATTGATGTGCATGTTCACTCACACATTGATCTACATGTTCACTCATACATTGATCTACATGTTCACTCACACATTAATGTGCATGTTCACTCACACATTGATCTACATGTTCACTCATACATTGATCTACATGTTCACTCACACATTGATCTACATGTTCACTCACACATTGATCTACATGTTCACTCACACATTGATCTACATGTTCATTCACACATTAATGTGCATGTTCACTCATACATTAATCTACATGTTCTCTCACACATTGATCTACATGTTCACTCACACATTGATCTACATGTTCACTCACATATTGATGTGCATGTTCACTCACACATTAATCTACATGTTCACTCACACATTGATCTACATGTTCACTCACACATTAATGTGCATGTTCACTCACACATTATCTACATGTTCTCTCACACATTCATGTACATGTTCACTCACACATTCATGTACATGTTCACTCACACATTCATGTACATATTCACTCACACCTTGATGTACATATTCACTCACACATTGATGTACCAATTCACTCACACATTGATGTACATATTCACTCACACATTATGTTTAATAACACAGTAATGCACACCTTCCCTCACACTTTTCGCTTAGTACAAAATGATGTTAATCACAGTGGTGGTGTTTGTGGTAATAATGATGATGATGATTTGAAATATATTGGAAAAAACAATAGGTGAAGATACCTGCACATAACAAGAGGAAGATACCTGCACATAACAAGAGGAAGATACCTGCACACAACTAAAGGAAGATACCTGCACACAACTAAAGAAAGATACCTGCACACAACTAAAGGAAGATACCTGCACACAACTAAAGGAAGATACCTGCACACAACTAGAGGAAGATACCTGCACACAACTAAAGGAAGATACCTGCACACAACTAAAGGAAGATACCTGCACACAACTAGAGGATGATACCTGCACACAACTAAAGGAAGATACCTGCACACAACTAAAGGAAGATACCTGCACACAACTAGAGGAAGATACCTGCACACAACTAGAGGAAGATACCTGCATACAACTAGAGGAAGATACCTGCACACAACTAGAGGAAGATACCTGCATACAACTAGGGGAAGATACCTGCACACAACTAGGGGAAGATAATAGCAGACAACTAGAGGAAGATACCTGCACACAACTAGAGGAAGATACCTGCACACAACTAGGGGAAGATAATAGCAGACTACTAGAGGAAGATACTTGCACACAACTAAAGGAAGATACCTGCACACAACTAGAGGAAGATACCTGCACACAACTAGGGGAAGATAATAGCAGACTACTAGAGGAAGATACCTGCACACAACTAGGGTCTCCCAAACAGAGGAGCTCTGATACCATGAGGACCCCTGCACCTGAAAATGTGCAAGTCACTTTGGTGCCCCCTCAACCCCCCCCCCCAACCCACCCCCCCCCTTTTTTTTTTCTTTTGTTAGGTATCACTTCCCATATTTTATATTACTGCAAATATACTTAATTACTTTTTTTTTACACATATAATAACCATTATTACTGCACACTTAGATGAGGCTTCAGCTTGAGGCATCTATTTTATGGTCATATAAATTCATGAGAGAGTTAGCGCCCCCTTGCACCAAACACCCCCCAACAATCCCCCCAAATATTTTCTTTGTATCAGCAAAACACAAGGCAACAGAACTTGAAATATATCTTGTTAGATTGGGTGGATTGTCGTCCTGTCAGCTCTCAGGTATTGGAGTGTATAGGCTGAGACAAGTTAACTGTTGCATTGTAACCATTTTCGTCCTTTTTAGGATGAAATTATTTGTCATTTGAAGCCCCACCCTGGCTTTTGCCAGGGGCCGCAATATAGTCAGACCATAAAATGGCCAATTGTCTGAACGCGGTTTCTGTTACCTCTCCACGGCGATCCTCATCCACATGGTGGCACTTTGTGTCATCGGGTGTTTATCGCTTGTGTGATGTCCTGGTCGGGTAGAAAGTCAGTCAGTCAGTCAACTGTTGCATCGACATTGTTATCTGGCTAATGGCTGTGATTAAATCAGACTGTTACTCTGTGTGTACCCACAGGCTCAGTGCAACGCCCTCAAGCGGTTGTGTTTCAACGAAGGCATCGATGAATCAAAGATTGACCAAATCCTCATGGTGGAAGAGTGTGTTGTCAGTGAGTAGAATAACTGTTGTCCATACACTCTCTGTCAGTCATTTTTTTTTTTTTTTTTGCACTCGCCGTTTGGATTTACGTAAATATGTTAGGCATTAAAATAGGATTTCTATCCTAGGTTCTGTGACGAGACTAATGATACAAGTTTCGAGTGGATGCTTATGATCTTGCGAGGGCGGTGCAGTGATTAAACAAACTTCTAAATGCCAGATTTCTAAAAACACATACTTTCTAGGAGGGTAAGGGGCAGCGGGGGGAGCGGGGCTGGGGGGGGGGGTGGTAGCAATGTGCTGTGGAAAGATATCACCAAGTAAAATGATCTGACAGGTCCAATGACTAAACAGGTACAGTGACTAGATAGGTACAGAGACTAGACAGGTAAGTGACTAGACAGGTACAGTGACTAGACAGGTACAAGGGGAGGGGGGGGGGGTAGCAATGTGCTGTGGAAAGATATCACCAAGTAAAATGATCTGACAGGTCCAATGTCTAAACAGGTACAATGGCTAGACAGGTACAGTGACTAGACAGGTACAGTGACTTGACAGGTACAGTGGCTAGGCAGGTACAGTGGCTAGGCAGGTACAGTGGTTAGGCAGGTACAGTGACTAGGCAGGTATCGGGACATGGCACGTACAGTGACTAGGCATGTACAGTGGCTAGACAGGTACAGTGGCTAGGCAGATACAGTGGTTAGGCAGGTACAGTGACTAGGCAGGTATCGGGACATGGCAGGTACAGTGACTAGGCAGGTACAGTGGTTAGGCAGGTACAGTGACTAGGCAGGTATCGGGACATGTCAGGTACAGTGACTAGGCAGGTACAGTGGCTAGGCAGGTATCGGGGCATGGCAGGTACAGTGACTAGGCAGGTATCGGGACATGGAAGGTACAGTGTCTAGGCAGGTACAGTGGCTAGGCAGGTACAGTGGTTAGGCAGGTACAGTGACTAGGCAGGTATCGGGACATGGCAGGTACAGTGACTAGGCAGATATAATGACTAGGCACGTACAGTGACTAGACAGGTACAGTGACTAGGCAGGTACATTGATAGGCAGGTACAGTGGCTAGGCAGGTACAGTGACTGGACAGATACTGTGACTTGGCGGGTACAGTGACTAGGCAGGTACAGTGACTAGGCAGGTACAGTGACTAGACACGTACAGTGACTAGAAACGTGCAGTGACTAGAAACGTACTGTGACTAGAAACGTACAGTGACTGGGCAATTACAGTGACTAGACACGTACAGTGACTAGACACGTACAGTGACTAGGCAGGTACAGTAATAGGCAGGTACAGTGAATAGGCAGGTATAGTGACTGGACAGGTACTGTGACTTGGCTGGTACAGTGACTAAACACGTACTGTGACTAGACACGTACTGTGACTATCCGCTTTCCTGTCGACTCCAGGTTTTCATTTCCTTCTAATCCACACCTTGCGGAAAGTCAGTTACCCTCCCCCACGTCTGCTATCCGACCCCCTCCCCCTCGTCTTCTATCTTACCCCCTCCCCCACGTCTGCTATCTGACCCCCACGTCTGCCTCCCCCACGTCTGAGATGTTTGCTCTAAGTTTGCCATCTGACACCCTCCCCCACGTCTGAGATGTTAGCTCTAAGTTTGCCATCGGACTCCCTCCCCCACGTTTGAAATGTTAGCTCTAAGTTTGCCATCTGACACCCTCCCCCACGTCTGAGATGTTAGCTCTAAGTTTGCCATCTGACACCCTCCCCAACGTCTGAGATGTTAGCTCTAAGTTTGCCATCTGACCCCCTCACCCACGTCTGAGATGTTAGCTCTAAGTTTGCCATCTGACCCCCTCACCCACGTCTGAGATGTTAGCTCTAAGTTTGCCATCTGACCCCCTCCCCCACGTCTGAGATGTTAGCTCTAAGTTTGCCATCTGATCCCCTCCCCCACGTCTGAGATGTTAGCTCTAAGTTTGCCATCTGACCCCCTCCCCCACGTCTGAGATGTTAGCTCTAAGTTTGTCATCTGACCCCCTCCCCCACGTCTGAGATGTCAGCTCTAAGTTTGCTATCTGACACCCTCCCCCACGTCTGAGATGTTAGCTCTAAGTTTGCCATCTGACCCCCTCCCCCACGTCTGAGATGTTAGCTCTAAGTTTGCCATCTGACACCCTCCTGAACGTCTGAGATGTTAGCTCAAAGTTTGCCATCTGACCCCCTCCCCCACTTCTGAGATGTTAGCTCAAAGTTTGCCATCTGACCCCCTCCCCCACTTCTGAGATGTTAGCTCTACGTTTGCCATCTGACACCCTCCCCCCCAGTCTGCTATCTGACACCCCCCCCCCAGCCTGCTATCTGACCCAACCCCCCCCCCCCCCCCCCAGTCTGCTACCTGACCCCCAGGTCAGCCATATGCCCCCCTCCCACCCTCAAGTCTGCCATCTGACCCCCAAGTCTGCCATCTGACCCCCAAGTCTGCCATCTGACCCCCCCCCCCCGAATAATGACATCTGACCCGCCCCCCCCCCCTCCCCCAATCGGCCATCTGACCCCCAAAGTCGGTCTTCTGACTCCCTAACCCCCTCCACCCCAGTCTGCCATAGGACACCCCCCCCCCCCATCCCCCGCCAAGTCTGTCATTATCTCCCCCCTCCTTTCCAAGTCTGTCATCTGACACCCCCTTCCTCCTCAAGTCTGTCATCTGACACCCCCTTCCTCCTCAAGTCTGTCATCTGACACCTCAAGTCTGTCATCTGACACCCCAAGTCTGTCATCTGACACCCCCTTCCTCCTCAAGTCTGTCATCTGACACCCCCTTCCTCCTCAAGTCAGTCATCTGACACCCCCTTCCTCCTCAAGTCTGTCATCTGACACCCCCTTCCTCCTCAAGTCTGTCATCTGACACCCCCTTCCTCCTCAAGTCTGTCATCTGACACCTCAAGTCTGTCATCTGACACCCCCTTCCTCCTCAAGTCTGTCATCTGACACCCCCTTCCTCCTCAAGTCTGTCATCTGACACCCCCTTCCTCCTCAAGTCTGTCATCTGACATCCCCTTCCTCCTCAAGTCTGTCATTTGACATCCCCTTCCTCCTCAAGTCTGTCATCTGACACCCCAAGTCTGTCATCTGACATCCCATTCCTCCTCAATTCTGTCATCTGACACCCCAAGTCTGTCATCTGACACCCCCTTCCTCCTCAAGTCTGTCATCTGACACCCCCTTCCTCCTCAAGTCTGTCATCTGACACCCCCTTCCTCCTCAAGTCTGTCATCTGACACCCCAAGTCTGCCATCTGACACCCCCTTCCTCCTCAAGTCTGTCATCTGACACCCCCTTCCTCCTCAAGTCTGTCATCTGACACCCCAAGTCTGTCATCTGACACCCCAAGTCTGTCATCTGACACCTCAAGTCTGTCATCTGACACCTCAAGTCTGTCATCTGACACCTCAAGTCTGTCATCTGACACCTCAAGTCTGTCATCTGACACCTCAAGTCTGTCATCTGACACCTCAAGTCTGTCATCTGACACCTCAAGTCTGTCATCTGACACCTCAAGTCTGTCATCTGACACCCCAAGTCTGTCATCTGACACCTCAAGTCTGTCATCTGACACCTCAAGTCTGTCATCTGACACCTCAAGTCTGTCATCTGACACCTCAAGTCTGTCATCTGACACCTCAAGTCTGTCATCTGACACCTCAAGTCTGTCATCTGACACCCCAAGTCTGTCATCTGACACCCCAAGTCTGTCATCTGACATCCCCTTCCTCCTCAAGTCTGTCATCTGACACCCCAAGTCTGTCATCTGACACCCCAAGTCTGTCATCTGACACCCCAAGTCTGTCATCTGACACCCCAAGTCTGTCATCTGACATCCCCTTCCTCCTCAAGTCTGTCATCTGACACCCCCTTCCTCCTCAAGTCTGTCATCTGACACCCCCTTCCTCCTCAAGTCTGTCATCTGACACCCCAAGTCTGTCATCTGACACCCCCTTCCTCCTCAAGTCTGTCATCTGACAACCCAAGTCTGCCATCTGACACCCCCTTCCTCCTCAAGTCTGTCATCTGACACCCCAAGTCTGTCATCTGACACCCCCTTCCTCCTCAAGTCTGTCATCTGACACCCCAAGTCTGCCATCTGACATCCCCTTCCTCCTCAAGTCTGTCATCTGACATCCCCTTCCTCCTCAAGTCTGTCATCTGACACCCCCTTCCTCCTAAAGTCTGTCATCTGACACCCCCCTTCCTCCTAAAGTCTGTCATCTGACACCCCAAGTCTGATATTGCGCAATTAGAACTAGCCCTGTATACGGTTCCTGGTATCGGGTCATGACGCTTTTATCTACAACCTGTAGGTAACAACAAACACTCACTGGGGAATGACGTGACTGACTATCAAGCCAGCTGCCGTTACGTTTTCTTTGCATTAACCTTCTGTTTCAAAGTAGTTATGGGTGTTCGTCCACTTCAGCCGTTAGTCTTCTTCCAGACCCCGAGTGTTGCCTGTACATCCGTTTTACATATCTGGTTTATTTAGACATTATGCAGACTGTTGGTTCCTTGCCTTTCCAGCATCGAAGGATGCCCCAATTATTCGACTCCTATGACATGCTTGAGTAAGAGGCAGTTATCTATGTTTGCTTTCCCCACAATGGGGCGCCGGAACCCACATGGGATACTTATGACTGAATCCACATTATTGTTTTATAAGCCCCACATTGAACAACGGACCTGGAGGAGTTGTGCATCAGCATTTGATGGATAATTCAACCATTGTAACCCTGTCCACCTTTACTTCCAGTGAAATTTCGTGATGCCTGTTTAAGGTGTATCGACGGGGATCCCTGTCACAAGGAAAAACAAACATTTGCTGAGGTCAACGTAATCTTTCATCTGGTATATTCTACCACTATCTCCTACCAGTACAGACCATTATGTGTTGAGATACCCGCCCCCCCCCCCCTTTTTTTTTTTCCCAAAGTGTGTGGGAGTTCGTGTCAAAAGTAGATGAACTTCGCTAAGTACAACAACACCTAGGATACGATACCCCAACATCTAGTTTCAAAATGGAGGTGGGGGTAATCACGGCAGTTTTTTTGCTTGCTTAAGAAACAGTTGCACACACATTTCGTGATTTTAACTGAAACACAAAGCGTGATAAGAAAGCTGGAAACAGGTAACACCCCATTTCTCCATCGATTTTAGATGTTCCATTTAGTTAGTGACCTATGGATATTGTCTCCGATGCATGCAGTGTGTTGTACTCTTCGTATATTTGCATAGTAAATAACTGACGTTATGACAATAGGCTGTGCTGTACTCCTGTATATTTCCATCAGTAAATAACTGACGTTTGTGTACTCCTGTATATTTCCATAGTAAATAACTGACGTTTGTGTACTCCTGTATATTTCCATAGTAAATAACTGACGTTTGTGTACTCCTGTATATTTCCATAGTAAATAACGTTTGTTTGCGTTTGTGTGACTCCTGTATATATTTCCATAGTAAATAACTGACGTTTGTGTACTCCTGTATATTTCCATAGTAAATAACTGACGTTTGTGTACTCCTGTATATTTCCATAGTAAATAACTGACGTTTGTGTACTCCTGTATATTTCCATGTAAATAACTGACGTTTGTGTACTCCTGTATATTTCCATAGTAAATAATATGTTCCTGTATATTTCCATAGTAAATAACTGACGTTTGTGTACTCCTGTATATTTCCATAGTAAATAACTGACGTTTGTGTACTCCTGTATATTTCCATAGTAAATAACTGACGTTTGTGTACTCCTGTATATTTCCATAGTAAATAACTGACGTTTGTGTACTCCTGTATATTTCTCCTGTATATTTCCATAGTAAATAACTGACGTTTGTGTGTACTCCTGTATATTTCCATAGTAAATAACTGACGTTTGTGTACTCCTGTATATTTCCATAGTAAATAACTGACGTTTGTGTACTCCTGTATATTTCCATAGTAAATAACTGACGTTTGTGTACTCCTGTATATTTCCATAGTAAATAAACTGACGTTTGTGTACTCCTGTATATTTCCATAGTAAATAACTGACGTTTGTGTACTCCTGTATATTTCCATAGTAAATAACTGACGTTTGTGTACTCCTGTATATTTCCATAGTAAATAACTGACGTTTGTGTTACTCCTGTTTTCCATAGTAAATAACTGACGTTTGTGTACTCCTGTATATTTCCATAGTAAATAACTGACGTTTGTGTGTATATTTCCATAGTAAATAACTGACTTTGTACTCCTGTATATTTCCATAGTAAATAACTGACGTTTGTGTACTCCTGTATATTTCCATAGTAAATAACTGACGTTTGTGTACTCCTGTAAATTTCCATAGTAAATAACTGACGTTTGTGTACTCCTGTATATTTCCATAGTAAATAACTGACGTTTGTGTACTCCTGTATATTTCCATAGTAAATAACTGACGTTTGTGTACTCCTGTATATTTCCATAGTAAATAACTGACGTTTGTGTACTCCTGTATATTTTCCATAGTAAATAACTGACGTTTGTGTACTCCTGTATATTTCCATAGTAAATAACTGACGTTTGTGTACTCCTGTATATTTCCATAGTAAATAACTGACGTTTGTGTACTCCTGTATATTTCCATAGTAAATAATTGACGTTTGTGTACTCCTGTATATTTCCATATTAAATAACTAACTGACGTTTGACGTTTGTGTACTCCTGTATATTTCCATAGTAAATAACTGACGTTTGTGTACTCCTGTATATTTCCATAGTAAATAACTGACGTTTGTGTACTCCTGTATATTTCCATAGTAAATATTGACGTTGTGTACTGTACTTTCTGTATATTTCCATAGTAAATAACTGACGTTTGTGTACTCCTGTATATTTCCATAGTAAATAACTGACGTTATTCGTTGTGTGTACTCCTGTATATTTCCATAGTACTCCTGTATATTTCCATAGTAAATAACTGACGTTTGTGTACTCCTGTATATTTCCATAGTAAATAACTGACGTTTGTGTACTCCTGTATATTTCCATAGTAATATTTCCATAGTAAATAACTGACGTTTGTGTACTCCTGTATATTTCCATAGTAAAACTGACGTTTGTGTACTCCTGTATATTTCCATAGTAAATAACTGACGTTTGTGTACTCCTGTATATTTCCATAGTAAATAACTGACGTTTGTGTACTCCTGTATATTTCCATAGTAAATAACTGACGTTTGTGTTCCTGTATACTCCTGTAAATATTTCCCTGTAGTAGTAAATAACTGACGTTTGTGTACTCCTGTATATTTCCATAGTAAATAACTGACGTTTGTGTCCTCCTGTAAATAATTGACGTTTGTGTACTCCTGTATATTTCCATAGTAAATAACTGACGTTTGTGTACTCCTGTATATTTCCATAGTAAATAACTGACGTTTGTGTACTCCTGTATATTTCCATAGTAAATAACTGACGTTTGTGTACTCCTGTATATTTCCATAGTAAATAACTGACGTTTGTGTACTCCTGTATATTTCCATAGTAAATAACTGACGTTTGTGTACTCCTGTATATTTCCATAGTAAATAACTGACGTTTGTGTACTCCTGTATATTTCCATAGTAAATAACTGACGTTTGTGTACTCCTGTATATTTCCATAGTAAATAACTGACGTTTGTGTACTCCTGTATATTTCCATAGTAAATAACTGACGTTTGTGTACTCCTGTAT
The DNA here is from genome assembly GCA_905116865.2 of Candidula unifasciata. Lineage (NCBI taxonomy): Eukaryota > Metazoa > Mollusca > Gastropoda > Stylommatophora > Geomitridae > Candidula > Candidula unifasciata. Next base: position 160,390 of record CAJHNH020001212.1, on the reverse strand, counting down.
ATTTCCATAGTAAATAACTGACGTTTGTGTACTCCTGTATATTTCCATAGTAAATAACTGACGTTTGACGTATATTTCCATAGTAAATAACTGACGTTTGTGTACTCCTGTATATTTCCATAGTAAATAACTGACGTTTGTGTACTCCTGTATATTTCCATAGTAAATAACTGACGTTTGTGTACTCCTGTATATTTCCAGTAAATAACTGTAAATAAAATAACTGACGTTTGTGTACTCCTGTATATTTCCATAGTAAATAACTGACGTTTGTGTACTCCTGTATATTTCCATAGTAAATAACTGACGTTTGTGTACTCCTGTATATTTCCATAGTAAATAACTGACGTTTGTGTACTCCTGTATATTTCCATAGTAAATAACTGACGTTTGTGTACTCCTGTATATTTCCATAGTAAATAACTGACGTTTGTGTACTAAATAACTGACGTATATTTCCATAGTAAATAACTGACGTTTGTGTACTCCTGTATATTTCCATAGTAAATAACTGACGTTTGTGTACTCCTGTATATTTCCATAGTAAATAACTGACGTTTGTGTACTCCTGTATATTTCCATAGTAAATAACTGACGTTTGTGTACTCCTGTATATTTCCATAGTAAATAACTGACGTTTGTGTACTCCTGTATATTTCCATAGTAAATAACTGACGTTTGTGTACTCCTGTATATTTCCATAGTAAATAACTGACGTTTGTGTACTCCTGTAATTTCCATAGTAAATAACTGACGTTTGTGTACTCCTGTATATTTCCATAGTAAATAACTGACGTTTGTGTACTCCTGTATATTTCCATAGTAAATAACTGACGTTTGTGTACTCCTGTATATTTCCATAGTAAATAACTGACGTTTGTGTACTCCTGTATATTTCCATAGTAAATAACTGACGTTTGTGTACTCCTGTATATTTCCATAGTAAATAACTGACGTTTGTGTACTCCTGTATATTTCCATAGTAAATAACTGACGTTTGTGTACGTTGTGTATTTTTGTGTAGTAAATAATAACTGACGTTTGTGTACTCCTGTATATTTCCATAGTAAATAACTGACGTTGTGTACTCCTGTATATTTCCATCGTTTGTGTACTCTGTATATTTCCATAGTAAATAACTGACGTTTGTATATTTCCATAGTAAATAACTGACGTTTGTGTACTCCTGTATATTTCCATAGTAAATAACTGACGTTTGTGTACTCCTGTATATTTCCATAGTAAATAACTGACGTTTGTGTACTCCTGTATATTTCCATAGTAAATAACTGACGTTTGTGTACTCCTGTATATTTCCATAGTAAATAACTGACGTTTGTGTACTCCTGTATATTTCCATAGTAAATAACTGACGTTTGTGTACTCCTGTATATTTCCATAGTAAATAACTGACGTTTGTGTACTCCTGTATATTTCTCCTGTATAGTAAATAACTGACGTTTGTGTACTCCTGTATATTTCCATAGTAAATAACTGACGTTTGTGTACTCCTGTATATTTCCATAGTAAATAACTGACGTTTGTGTACTCCTGTATATTTCCCTGTAGTAAAATAACTGACGTTTGTGTACTCCTGTATATTTCCATAGTAAATAACTGACGTTTGTGTACTCCTGTATATTTCCATAGTAAATAACTGACGTTTGTGTACTCCTGTATATTTCCATAGTAAATAACTGACGTTTGTACTGTACTCCTGTATATTTCCAAGTAAATAACTGACGTTTGTGTACTCCTGTATATTTCCATAGTAAATAACTGACGTTTGTGTACTCCTGTATATTTCCATAGTAAATAACTGACGTTTGTGTACTCCTGTATATTTCCATAGTAAATAACTGACGTTTGTGTACTCCTGTATATTTCCATAGTAAATAACTGACGTTTGCGTACTCCTGTATATTTCCATAGTAAATATTGACGTGTGTGTGCTCCTGTATATTTCCATAGTAAATAACTGACGTTTGTGTACTCCTGTATATTTCCATAGTAAATAACTGACGTTTGTGTACTCCTGTATATTTCCATAGTAAATAACTGACGTTTGTGTACTCCTGTATATTTCCATAGTAAATAACTGACGTTTGTGTACTCCTGTATATTTCCATAGTAAATAACTGACGTTTGTGTACTCCTGTATATTTCCATAGTAAATAACTGACGTTTGTGTACTCCTGTATATTTCCATAGTAAATAACTAACGTTTGTTTGCTCCTGTATATTTCCATAGTAAATAACTGATCTTTGTGTACTCCTGTATATTTCCATAGCAAAATAACTAACGTTTGTTTGCTCCTGTATATTTCCATAGTAAATAACTGACGTTTGTGTGCTCCTGTATATTTCCATAGTAAATAACTGACGTTTGTGTACTCCTGTATATTTCCATAGTAAATAACTTTGACTCCTGTTATTTCCATAGTAAATAACTGACGTTTGTGTACTCCTGTATATTTCCATAGTAAATAACTGACGTTTGTGTATATTTCCAAAAGTAAATAACTGACGTTCCTGTGCTCCTGTATATTTCCATAGTAAATAACTGACGTTTGTGTACTCCTGTATATTTCCATAGTAAATAACTGACGTTTGTGTACTCCTGTATATTTCCATAGTAAATAACTGACGTTTGTGTACTCCTGTATATTTCCATAGTAAATAACTGACGTTTGTGTACTCCTGTATATTTCCATAGTAAATAACTGACGTTTGTGTACTCCTGTATATTTCCATAGTAAATAACTGACGTTTGTGTACTCCTGTATATTTTCCATAGTAAATAACTGACGTTTGTGTACTCCTGTATATTTCCATAGTAAATAACTGACGTTTGTGTACTCCTGTATATTTCCATAGTAAATAACTGACGTTTGTGTACTCCTGTATATTTCCATAGTAAATAACTGACGTTTGTGTACTCCTGTATATTTCCATAGTAAATAACTGACGTTTGTGTACTCCTGTATATTTCCATAGTAAATAACTGACCTCCTGTATATTTCCATAGTAAATAACTGACGTTTGTGTACTCCTGTATATTTCCATAGTAAATAACTGACGTTTGTGTACTCCTGTATATTTCCATAGTAAATAACTGACGTTTGTGTACTCCTGTATATTTCCATAGTAAATAACTGACGTTTGTGTACTCCTGTATATTTCCATAGTAAATAACTGACGTTGTGTACTGTACTCCTGTATATTTCCATAGTAAATAACTGACGTTTGTGTACTCCTGTATATTTACATAGTAAATAACTGACGTTTGTGTGTATATTCCATAGTAAATAACTGACGTTTGTGTACCATATTTCCATAGTAAATAACTGACGTTTGTGTACTCCTGTATATTTCCATAGTAAATAACTGACGTTTGTGTACTCCTGTATATTTCCATAGTAAATAACTGACGTTTGTGTACTCCTGTATATTTCCATAGTAAATAACTGACGTTTGTGTACTCCTGTATATTTCCATAGTAAATAACTGACGTTTGTGTACTCCTGTATATTTTCATAGTAAATAACTGACGTTTGTGTACTCCTGTATATTTCCATAGTAAATAACTGACGTTTGTGTACTCCTGTATATTTCCATAGTAAATAACTGACGTTTGTGTACTCCTGTATATTTCCATAGTAAATAACTGACGTTTGTGTGTATATTTCCTGTAAATAACTCCATCCTGTATATTTCCATAAAATAACTGACGTTTGTGTACTCCTGTATATTTCCATAGTAAATAACTGACGTTTGTGTACTCCTGTATATTTCCATAGTAAATAACTGACGTTTTTCCATAGTAAATAACTGACTCTCCTGTATATTTCCATAGTAAATAACTGACGTTTGTGTACTCCTGTATATTTCCATAGTAAATAACTGACGTTTGTGTACTCCTGTATATTTCCATAGTAAATAACGTGTGTACTCCTGTTATTTCCATAGTACTAACTGACTGTATATTTCCATAGTAAATAACTGACGTTTGTGTACTCCTGTATATTTCCATAGTAAATAACTGACGTTTGTGTACTCCTGTATATTTCCATAGTAAATAACTGACGTTTGTGTACTCCTGTATATTTCCATAGTAAATAACTGACGTTTGTGTACTCCTGTATATTTCCATAGTAAATAACTGACGTTTGTGTACTCCTGTATATTTCCATGTATGACGTTCCTCCTGTATATTTCCATAGTAAATAACTGACGTTTGTGTACTCCTGTATATTTCCATAGTAAATAAACTGACGTTTGTGTACTCCTGTATATTTAAAAAGTAAATAACTGACGTTTGTGTACTCCTGTATATTTCCATAGTAAATAACTGACGTTTGTGTACTCCTGTATATTTCCATAGTAAATAACTGACGTTTGTGTACTCCTGTATATTTCCATAGTAAATAACTGACGTTTGTGTACTCCTGTATCCTGTATATTTCCATAGTAAATAACTGACGTTTGTGTACTCCTGTATATTTCCATAGTAAATAACTGACGTTTGTGTACTCCTGTATATTTCCATAGTAAATAACTGACGTTTGTGTACTCCTGTATATTTCCATAGTAAATAAATGACGTTTGTGTACTCCTGTATATTTCCATAGTAAATAACTGACGTTTGTGTACTCCTGTATATTTCCATAGTAAATAACTGACGTTTGTGTACTCCTGTATATTTCCATAGTAAATAACTGACGTTTGTGTACTCCTGTATATTTCCATAGTAAATAACTGACGTTTGTGTACTCCTGTATATTTCCATAGTAAATAACTGACGTTTGCGTACTCCTGTATATTTCCATAGTAAATATTGACGTGTGTGTGCTCCTGTATATTTCCATAGTAAATAACTGACGTTTGTGTACTCCTGTATATTTCCATTGTAAATAATTGACGTTTGTGTACTCCTGTATATTTCCATATTAAATAACTAACTTTGTTTGCTCCTGTATATTTCCATAGTAAATAACTGACGTTTGTGTACTCCTGTATATTTCCATAGTAAATAACTGACGTTTGTGTACTCCTGTATATTTCCATAGTAAATAACTGACGTTTGTGTACTCCTGTATATTTCCATAGTAAATAACTGACGTTTGTGTACTCCTGTATATTTCCATAGTAAATAACTGACGTTTGTGTACTCCTGTATATTTCCATAGTAAATAACTGACGTTTGTGTACTCCTGTATATTTCCATAGTAAATAACTGACGTTTGTGTACTCCTGTATATTTCCATAGTAAATAACTGACGTTTGTGTACTCCTGTATATTTCCATAGTAAATAATAACTGACGTTTGTGACGTACTCCTGTATATTTCCATAGTAACATAACTGACGTTTTGTGTACTCTGTATATTTCCATAGTAAATAACTGACGTTTGTAGTAAATAATAGTAAATAACTGACGTTTGTGTACTCCTGTGTATATTTCCATAGTAAACACAATACACACAGAGACAGAGCTAGAGATAGAGAGAAAGAGAAAGATAGCGATACATTTAAAAAGAATTTTTTGTTTTTAAAATAGGGTCACAAGTTCGGCACGCAGGCATATCTGACATTGGGCTCTTCCAAACACTTCTTGTTCATACTGAAATTGTATTTGATATTTACAGCTGGTTTTGTTTATATTATAATATGATGACTAAGGTTAGTTGCTTATCCTTTACAGGACGTTGCAGAACCAACGTGGTTTTACTAGGCAAATTTATGTCCAGTAGTTTGCCATTGCCTCTGGACGGTCAGCTTTCTTGATACCACTGTCTAAACCAACTCAAGGCGCATGGCCCGCAGCTGGGATCGAACCTGGCATTTCGGCATTACGAAGCGTTTGCATCGACTTAGCCACAGAGCCAACATATTATAATATACATTTTACAAATAGCAATTCTTCTTCTGCATTCTATCCATCAATGAAGCATGGGCCCTCAACCAACTCACGCCAGGTCATTCTATCCTTCGCCAGTGCATGCAGTTCTCCCCGTGTCCTCCCCATCGTTTTAACTTCTCTCTCTCTAGTTCCCTTCTTCATGTGTTTAGGTCTTCCTTTATTTATGTGCCACGGTGAGTTCCAGTGCAAAGACATTCTAGTTATATTTTTCTAAGCTTTTCTTACCGTGTCTCCTTTCCGACGCCGTCGTCTTTTCTTCACCTTTTGGGCCACTGGAACTTGTTTAGTTCTTTCTAAATTAGTGATTCTAACATACCGTTGAATTCCATCTGTTTTGCACAGGCACCACTAAATGAATGTCTGTAATTCAGTAGTAATTGCCCTAGATACTCTCTGTGTTTCCGCTGTATACAACAGTACTGATTTGACATTAGAATTACAACTTTAAATTTTTTTATTAGTTTCAATTTATTTTGACCTCCACAAATATTATAGAGCTATGAATGCCGCTCTTGCGTTTTTGTATTCGTATTTTTATATCTGTGTTAGTTTCCCCCATCTCTATCTACATTACTGCCTTGATAGCTGTTTTGTAGGGGTCCACTGAATTACATTTATGGTGTTAGCAGTTGTTGTCTTCATAATCCAGTCTATTGCCAGTACAAACAGGAGAAGCGACACAAGACATCCCTGTCGCACACTTTTTCTTATTTGAAATGATCTATTAGCTTTTCCTTATGAAGATCTCAACATTACATGTCTTTATATGTTTCGTTTACTAAGTCTTTCGTGGGCTTCCACACTGCCCCATTAATGTCCAGAGAGATTTCCTATCAATGCTGCCAACACTTTTTTCATAGTCTAAAAAATCTTATGAAAAGTGGTGAATTCAATGCAATGCTTTGCTCTGTTATTATACGTAATTTGACTACCTAGTCAGTACAGAATCTTTTTGGCCGAAAACCTGTCTGCATTGTAGTTGTGACAGTGCTTTCCTATTGGCATTTTGGCTGTATCCCTGGTATTATTAAAGTGCTCACTGTACACTCCTGCTTCTCAGTCTCTGATTGCATTTTGCTGCGGCTAGACGTTCGTCTGCGGATCTGAAGGGCGCTGGTTCGGGTCTTGACGCAGCCGGAATTTTTTTTTAAAACGATGTTGGCTCAAATGTCGACCCAGCCTGAAATAAATACCAGTCCTGCGAAGTAAAGGCGGTCGGCGTGATGCTGACCACATCATCGACAGAGTGTCGATTGGTCTATAAAATATTGGTCTAGCCCTATATGCCCAATACACCTGAAGGCGTTGAAGAGTGTCCTTTACTTATATATATATATATATATATATATATATATATATATATATATTTATAGTGTGTGAGAGAGAGAGAGAGAGAGAGAGAGAGAGAGAGAGAGAGAGAGAGAGAGAGAAGGAGAGAGAGAGATGACGATGTCTTTCTGTTATAGTTTGACATACACAATTTATATATTTAAAGACAGCGTTCGGGTGGCTATGTAGATTCATGGAGAAGAACACTAGCTCATAGCAAACTATTTATGCATGTCCCAAGCATGAGTTTTTTATAATTTTTTTTTTTTTTAAATGAGAACATCAACACAATTATCTCTATGTTTTGTAGTTTTGCTGTTTCTATATTAGCTGTGTATTTTTTTTTTTTTTTTTTTTTAATGTTTAAACTTGATCTTTTCGCTTTTGTTATTTCCCTATTTTATTGTATTTCACAGTCAAAATTCCACATTTGTGTTTTGTTTTTCTATTCAGTTTCCCAGTCCACACTACACTCCTGTTTTGCGGGCGTGCGTTTGTCGAAGCGCTACAGGGAATCGTATAGGAAGGTTATTTGCTTTCAGTTGTCACTGCGATAATAATTGTTTGTCTGCCTTGGAGTCAACGACACTGTGCATATGGTGTTATCTGTGCTATTGGTATCCCTCACATTTCTCCTGTACACTTGCACCGCTTTCTGTAGTGTGTCCCCGATAACTGTGATCTCAGCGTGTCATAGCTAGGCCTCACGCCTTTAGACGTAGAGGGCATATAGGGCTAGACCTATATTTTATAGACCAATCGATTCAAGATGGGTGATGTGATCAGCATCACGCTGGCCGCCTCTACTTCCCGGGACTGCACCCAGTACGCACTAAAGGCTGGGTCGACCTGGGAGCCAAGGTCATGTTTGAAAAAAGTCCGGCTCCACCAGGGAGCGAACCCACGACCTTCCGATCCGCGGCGAGCATCTAGCCGCTCCGCCACGGCGACTCCCTTACTGCTGGTATTTTTTGCATGTCGATTCTTCGTTGACTGCTCAAGAAAGTAACGGAGCACGTGTGGGAATTTCTCGAGTGCAGTTATATCAGTTCGTAATTTAATCATTCATTAATTCTTCAGTCATTCATACCCCGATGTGAGGATAGCAAGAATACGCCTCTTCTGGCCCGGTAGTTTCTGCATCATGCTTTGTTGCAAACATAATGATGATACTAAGGCAGACCAAGAATGATCATGAAGCATAAGCAACAAATGATCCCTACAATACTGCACAGGTTCGGTGCTATAGAGACAAAGAACTTCACCCCTTGCCTTAATTGCTCTAGCAATCAAATCGACAGGCAGCAGTTACAGCTAACAGGTCCTTATCAAACGGCAAAGACGAAGGAAACACGGGCTGTCTCTGACGGAAGATCAGTTTCACAGAGCAGCTACCACCATCCTCAGGCTGACAACCCCCCCCCCCCCCTTTTCCGCCTCCCCACCCTCCTCGTTGATCCGCCTTATCTTAAATGCTTCAACATTATGTGAGTGCAATAATGGAAAAAGAATCGTCATCGCAAGCAGCAAAAGAAGGGTCTCATAAAGCAAATAGGAATAAAGGAGAAACTGATCACCGATAGGCTAAAACCGAGTGTCTGAGAATAAGCACATCTGATAATGGCAACAAGGCTCCTGCAATAATCTGCACGTGGGTGTGGACAGCTTCTGAATGAGAGCGGGTTATGCAGATCACACTGACCGCTACGATGACTGTTACGCTCATACAGATCCCACTGACCGCTGCGATGACTGTTACGCTCATACAGATCACACTGACCGCTGTCATGGCTGTAATGCTTATACAGATCACACTGACCACTGCCATGGCTGTAATACTCATACAGATTACACTGACCACTACCATGACTGTAATGCTCATACAGATCACACTGACCACTGTCATGGCTGTAATGCCCATACAGATCACACTGACCACTGTCATGGCTGTAATGCTCATACAGATTACACTGACCACTACCATGGCTGTAATGCTCATAGAGATTACACAAACCACCACCATGGCTGTAATGAACATACAGATCACACTGACCATTACCATGGCTGTAATGCTCATACAGATCACACTGACCACCGCCATGGCTGTAATGCCCATACAGATCACACTGACCACTGCCATGGCTGCAATGCACATACAGATAACACTGACCACTGCCATGGCTGCAATGCACATACAGATAACACTGACCACTGCCATGGCTGTAATGCTCATACAGATCACACTGACCACTATGCCTGTAATGCCCATACAGATCACACTGACCACCATCATGGCTGTATTGCTCATACAGATCACACTGACCACTACTATGGCTGTAATGCTCATACAGATCACACTGACCACTGTCATGGCTGTAATGTTCATACAGATCACACTGACCACCACCATGGCTATAATGTTCATACAGATCACACTGTCCACTGTCATGGCTGTAATGCTCATACAGATCACACTGACCACTACCATGGCTTTAATGCCCATACAGATCACAACAACCATCACCATGGCTGTAATGTTCATACAGATCACACAGACCACCATGGCTGTAATGCCCATACAGATCACACTGACCACTAAAATGGCTGTAATGCCCATACAGATCACATTGACCACCATGGCTGTAATGCTCATACATATCACACAGACCACCATGGCTGTAATGCCCATACAGATCACACTGACCACTACCATGGCTGTAATGCTCATACAGATCACACTGACCACCACTATGGCTGTAATGCCCATACAGATCACAACAACCACCACCATGGCTGTACTGTTCATACAGATCATACTGACCACCATGGCTGTAATGCCCATACAGATCACACTGACCACTACCATCGCTGTAATGCCTATACAGATCACACTGACCACCATGGCTGTAATGCTCATACAGATCACACTGACCACCATGGCTGTAATGCTCATACAAATCACACTGACCACTGCCATGGCTGTAATGCTCATACAGATCACACTGACCACTATGGCTGAAATGCCCATACAGATCACACTGACCACTATGGCTGTAATGCCCATACAGATCACACTGACCACCATGGCTGTAATGCTCATACAGATCAAACTAACCACCATGGCTGTAATTCCCATACAGATCACACTATCCATCATGGCTGTAATGCTGTTATAGATCACACTGACCACTGCCATGGCTGTAATGCTCATACAGATCAAACTAACCACCATGGCTGTAATGCCCTTACAGATCACACTGACCACCATGGCTATAATGCCCATACTGATCACACTAACCACAATGGCTGTAATGCTCATACAAATCACACTGACCACCATGGCTGTAATGCACATACAGATCACACTAACCACCATGGCTGTAATGCTGTTATAGATCACACTGACCACCATGGCTGTAATGCCCATACAGATCACACTGACCACCATGGCTGTAATGCCTATACAGATCACACTGACTACCATGGCTGTAATGCCCATACAGATCACACTGACCACTGCCATGGCTGCAATGCACATACAGATAACACTGACCACTACCATGGCTGCAATGCACATACAGATAACACTGACCACTACCATGGCTGTAATGCTCATACAGATCACACTGACCACTGTCGTGGCTGTAATGTTCATACAGATCACACTGACCATCACCATGGCTGTAATGTTCATACAGATCACACTGACCACTGTCATGTCTGTAATGCTCATACATATCACACTGACCACTACCATGGCTGTAATGCCCATACAGATCACACTGACCACTACCATGGCTGTAATGCTCATACAGATCACACTGACCACCACCATGGCTGTAATGCCCATACAGATCACAACAACCACCACCATGGCTGTAATTTTCATACAGATCACACTGACCCCTATGGCTGTAATGCCCATACAGATCACACTGACCACTACCATGGCTGTAATGCCCATACAGATCACACTGACCACCATGGCTGTAATGCTCATACAGATCACACTGACCACTACCATGGCTGTAATGCTCATACAGATCACACTGACCACTACCATGGCTGTAATGCTCATACAGATCACACTGACCACTGTCATGGCTATAATGTTCATACAGATCACACTGACCACCACCATTGCTGTTATGCCCATACAGATCACACTGACCACTACCATGGCTGTAATGCTCATACAGATCACACTGACCACCATTGCTGTAATGCCCATACAGATCACACTGACCACCGCCATGGCTGTAATGCTCACACAGACCACAATGACCACTACAATGGCTGTAATGCTCATACAGATCACACTGACCACTGCCATTAATGTAATGCACATACAGATCACACTGACCACTACCATGGCTGTAATGCTCATACAGATCACACTGACCACTGCCATGGCTGTAATGCTCATACAGACCACACTGACCACTACCATGGCTGTAATGCCCATACATATCACACTGACCACCATGGCTGTAATGCTCATACAGATCACACTGACCACTACCATGGCTGTAATGCTCATACAGATCACACTGACCACTACCATGGCTGTAATGCTCATACAGATCACACTGACCACCGCCATGGCTGTAATGCCCATACAGATCCCACTGACCACTGCCATGGCTGTAATGCTTATACAGATCACACTGACCACTACCATGGCTGTAATGCTCATACAGATCACACTGACCACCATTGCTGTAATGCCCATACAGATCACACTGACCACCGCCATGGCTGTAATGCTCACACAGACCACAATGACCACTACAATGGCTGTAATGCTCATACAGATCACACTGACCACTGCCATTAATGTAATGCACATACAGATCACACTGACCACTACCATGGCTGTAATGCTCATACAGATCACACTGACCACTGCCATGGCTGTAATGCTCATACAGACCACACTGACCACTACCATGGCTGTAATGCTCATACAGACCACACTGACCACTACCATGGCTGTAATGCTCATACAGACCACACTGACCACTACCATGGCTGTAATGCTCATACAGATCACACTGACCACTACCATGGCTATAATGCTCACACAGATCACACTGACCACTACCATGGCTGTAATGCTCATACAGATCACACTGACCACCGCCATTTCTGTAATGCCCATACAGATCACACTGACCACTGCCATGGCTGTAATGCCCATACATATCACACTGACCACTACAATGGCTGTAATGCTCATGCATCCCTATGACATTTTGTAACATTATCGTCTGCAACATTTGAATTTATTCATTCATGTATTATCCTGTTGTGCCACTTTATATCACATAGTTTTCGTATTCTATTCCTTCATTCCGTTCCATCTTGTGCAATTAGTTCAATGTCATGGATGGAATATGACCACTTCCATGAGTTTTGGCTCCTCTGATCAACGTTCGTCTTTGGATTTCTTTTAGGCGTCCTCGCCTTCTTAATCCCGTTATTCCAATTTATCGCCCGTTTGGTAATTCTCTGCTGGTTTCTTCTCAATATATTGTCCAGTGTTATTATTTCAATTGGTATACCATAGCACTCCAAAATTTCGCATCTGTTCTGTGTAAACCGATAAAAGCCTACTTTATATCATTTATTTTGTACATTAGTCCCATGAAGTCACTTCATAATTAGAGCATATTTGTGTATGTGTACTGTATTGTTCTTTATGTGCTGGTGAAGGCTAATCGCCGCAACGCCCTTTATTTGTTTATTGTGATCGATTTTGTAAAGCTTACATAAACAGTTTGTTTTTTCTTACCAACTTTTTCTCTTCCCTATAATTTCCTAACCCTTTAAAAACTTTAAGTCCGTGAAATTCAAAATAAGGGGTTGTTTTTAAATAAATTCTTCAAAAATACGTTTCAGTGTGAATATTTGATTAAGTAGCTTCTTCCTGGTTGAAAAACTTGATTGTTCATCTCTCAGGATTTTGTCCACTATAGCTTAATTCTACTGAGAAATAGTTTACAAAAAGTCTTTGACATCAACAGAGTAATTCCTCTCCAGTTGCTACAGCCAGTGATATTACTTTTTTTTTTTTTTTAGTTCTGTTATTCCTTTCTTCCACTCATTTGTGATTTTTTTTTCCCTCTGCACATTTTAAACAGCTGTTTCACTCGGTTTATGGTTACGTCATCTGCTATCTTGGGCATTCCTGCGGTATTATCGTCGCCAGCTGCTGATCTGTTGCTTGCTAATGATTTGATAGCCTCCCTGACTACTTCTAACCACGAGGTGGTCATGCTGGTCAGACTGGCCACTGTCACGACTGGGCTTCTCAAACATCCCTATAACACTATCGCCTAGAAAGTCGGAAATGAACCAACGGTATTTGATACCTGGCACAGACAATAGGATAGACAGTTTGGGTGAACACTGAAGTCATTGGGACATCAGTGTCTGATGTATCTTCTGCCGCTAAAGTCAGTGAGACATCAGTCAAATGTATAACCTGCCACTGAAGTCAGTGAGACATGAATGTCAAATGTATCTTCTGCCACTGCAGTCAGTGTGACATTAATGTCAGATCTATCTTCTGCCACTGAAGTCAGTGTGACATCAATGTCAGATCTATCTTCTGCCTCTAAAGTCAGTGTGACAACAATGTCAGATCTATCTTCTGCCACTGAAGTCAGTGTGACATTAATGTCAGATCTATCTTCTGCCACTGAAGTCAGTGTGACATCAGTGTCAGATCTATTTTCTGCCACTGCAGTCAGTGTGACATTAATGTCAGATCTATCTTCTGCCACTGAAGTCAGTGTGGCATCAATGTCAGATTTATCTTCAGCCACTGAAGTTAGTGTGACATTAATGCCAGATCTATCTTCTGCCACTGAAGTCGGTGTGACATCAATGTCAGATCTATCTTCAGTCACTGAAGTCAGTGTGACATCAATGTCAGATCTATCTTCTGTCCCTGAAGTCGGTGGGACATCAATGTTAGATTTATCTTCTGCCATTGAAGTCAGTGTGACATAAATGTCAGATCTATCTTCTACCACTGAAGTCAGTGTGACAGCAATGTCAGATCTATCTTCTGCTTCTGAAGTCAGTGTGACATCAATGTCACATCTATCTTCTGCCACTGAAGTCAGCGTAACATTAGTATCAAATCTATCTTCTGCCATTGAAGTCAGTGTGACATCAATGTCAGATCTATCTTCTGCCACTGAATTCAGTGTGACATCAATGTCAGATCTATTTTCTGCGACTGCAGTCAGTGTGACATCAGTGTCAGATCTATTTTCTGCTACTGCAGTCAGTGTGACAATAATGTTAGATCTATCTTCTGCCACTAAAGTCAGGGTGACATCAATGTCAGATCTATCTTCAGCCACTGAAGTCAGTGTGACATTAATGTCAGATCTATCTTCTGCCACTGAAGTCGGTGTGACATCAATGTCAGATCTATCTTCAGTCACTGAAGTCAGTGTGACATCAATGTCAGATCTATCTTCTGTCACTGAAGTCGGTGTGACATCAATGTTAGTTCTATCTTCTGCCACTGAAGTCGTTGTGACATCAATGTCAGATCTATCTCCTGCCACTGAATTTAGTGTGACATTAATGTCAGATCTATCTTCTACTACTGAAGTCAATGTGACATTATTGTCAGATCTATCTTCTGCAACTGCGGTCATTGTGACATCAGTGTTAGATCTATCTTCTGCCACTGAAGTCGGTGTGACATCAATGTCAGATCTATCTTCTACCACTGAAGTCAGTGTGACATCAATGTCAGATCTATCTTCTGTCACTGAAGTCGGTGTGACATCAATGTTAGTTCTATCTTCTGCCACTGAAGTCGTTGTGACATCAATGTCAGATCTATCTCCTGCCACTGAATTTAGTGTGACATTAATGTCAGATCTATCTTCTACTACTGAAGTCAATGTGACATTATTGTCAGATCTATCTTCTGCAACTGCGGTCATTGTGACATCAGTGTTAGATTTATCTTCTGCCATTGAAGTCAGTGTGACATAAATGTCAGATCTATCTTCTACCACTGAAGTCAGTTTGACAGCAATGTCAGATCTATCTTCTGCTTCTGAAGTCAGTGTGACATCAATGTCAGATGTATCTTCTGCCACTGAAGTCAGTGTGTCATCAGTGTCAGATCTCTCTTTTGCCACTGAAGTCAGTGTGACATCAGTGTCAGATCTATCTTTTGCCACTGCATTCAGTGTGACATCAATGTCAGATCTATCATCTGCCACTGAAGTCAGTGTGACATCAATGTCAGATCTTTCTTCTGCCACTGAAGTCAGTGTGTCATCAATGTCTGATCTATCTTCTGCCACTGCATTCAGTGTGAAATTAATGTCAGATCTTCTTCTTCTTCTTTCGTTCGCATGAAATAAATTATCTATATCTGCAAAGCTGTCTCTAGTATGAATTTCACTGTCTTTTGTAATTCACTAAGCGGCTCGTAAATTTTGACTTCCACAAGTGTCTCTTTTGGCCAAAGGTTTTGTCTGAAAGCGATTAATCTGGGACAGTCTTGAAGGATGTGATCTGTTGTTTCAGGTGCCAGTCCACAAGTACACATGGCTGATTGGCCAATCTTAAATTTGTTGTACATGTGGCAGCGAAGTCAATTGTGCCCTGTTCTAAGGCGAAGGATAATGACTTGCTCTGGTCTGTCCATAATATGGTAATCATCTTGTGCCAGTTTCGGTGGCATTCTGATTGATTTGATCATTCTCTTCTTCTGTTGATAAGAGACTGGTATGTCAGGTTGTTCTTCAGTTACACCTTCCTTAGCTAGTTTATCAGCTCTTTCGTTTCCGGGAACTCCACAGTGGGAAAGTTATCCACTGCATTACTAGTTTACAGCGGTTGCCTAGTTCGGATAATAGTGTCCGTATGCTTGGTAATTTTCCAGACTGGAGTGACTGAAGTACTGCTTTTGCATCTGTCAGGAATACCACTGGTTGTGAAAAATACCCTGTATTTAGTAGTTTCTCTACCGCTATCTTGATGGCTTGAACTTCTGCATCATAGTTGTGACAGTGCTTTCCTGTTGGTGTTGTTCTTCCTTGTCAAATACCCATTTTACTTCAGTCTTGATGTGTATTGGAAACTTATACTCCTCTCTCCGGGGGGTCCGCTCTGGGACAGCATTTAAGGATCTATCAGTTGCCGGTAAATCAGTTGTCAGTAAATCAATGTCAGATCTATCTTCTGCCACTGAAGTCAGTGTGTTATCAATGTCAGATCTATCTTCTACCACTGAAGTCAGTGTGTTATCAATGTCAGATCTATCTTCTACCACTGAAGTCAGTATGTTATCAATGTCAGATCTATCTTCTACCACTGAAGTCAGTGTGTTATCAATGTCAGATCTATCTTCTACCACTGAAGTCAGTTTGACATCAATGTAAAGTGTCTTTTTCTTTGTATATTACTAGAAAATTTCTATAAATGTAAAAACTGCATGTCTGTGTAAATAACCACTTGTCTATTAAAAAACTACGACTCTGGTTACATTCGCAATATATCTTTGTGTATATCTCTATATTTTTCTGTATATAACTACAAATGTATGTGTATATAACTAAACTATTTCTCTATTTATAACTAAATTTTTTATAATTAAATAACTAAAACACTTCTCTGTTTTAAACTTTAATTTTTCTTCGTAAACAACTAGAAAATGAACTGGTATACGGCAGTATTTTCTGGCATGAAAATACATTTTCAATAATAAATGCACCGTTTGTTAGTTTAAGTTGAGTTCAACACGTAAGTAAGCAGTCTCAAATGGAATCTGCCTAGACTTTTACACCGAGTTTGGAGTTTTTCCGCTTCCCTGGACACATACAGATATAACTAATTTTGTGGACAGACTAACTGGCAGGAATGCATTTTGATACTTCACAAACTCGGTTCTACGTGTTCCCAGTGTTGCTGAAGTATTATTATATTATCGATATCTATAGTATTATATTTATTTATTTATTTTTTTTTTTTTTTTATTATTTTCCTCCTTGTTTTAAAGAGAGAATTCTTTTCGCAGTCCCGTAAAATTTAGATTGAATGAGCATTGATATTTTGTTATCGATTAAAAAATACCTTCTTTATATTCATCAGATAAAGCGGCAAAAAGTAAATGCAAGATCAAGATTGACAACTCAAGTGTAATTCTTCTGAATGACAAAAGTGATTTCCCACGGTTATCTCCTCGTCCTTCCTTGTTGGATTTGGTAGACAGTACAGAACGACGTAAATCTATGCAACATCCTGCTGTACAAGTCAATGATCGAGACTTGTTTCTGAACACTAAAGATGCATCCAAAAGAGGCATTCTGAAATCAAGAGCCCGCTCCAATTCAGAGAGTGGACACGGGACAATGAGCTCCCCAGAGGATGGACCAGGCCGGCAGAGCAGCTTTGGTGATGGAGCAGTTTACAGCGGGTTAAGCACTCCAATCATTATCAACAGAAAGAGCAGCCTCAATTCGCCAATGATGGTGAATCACATCAGGAACATACTCAACTCTCTGGAGGACAAGGTCAACCAGATGAACGGCAGCAGTAATCGGCTGGGAGGGGGCCGGGGAAGTGTGGATACTGACAGCATTCCGGAGGATGCCGAAGGTGAGAGTGGCGATCAGGGGTTTACTAGACGCGTGGATTCCATTGAAGAACAGACAGAAGGAGATTGTGATCCCAGTGCCGTGTCTTATGTTTCTAAGCGACGAGCATCCCTACAACCTCAGAAATGCGTAGATGAGGATGATGATGATGGTCTCATTGGTGGCAGGACATCGACAACAGCCGCTGGTCACGTCACAGCCGCTGGTCACGTCACAGCTGCGGCTGGCATCAAGCAGACAGGCTGTGCCATGTCACAGACATTCATCTCTGGCAGTATCCCACGGGCCGCTGATAATACAGACTCTGTGATAGATTTATCCGGTTTCAGCCCAATAGTCAGCCGTCATCAATTCATCCCAACAACGATTCAAATTGATCCTCCGTCAATTCATTCCAATTACAGTTTATCCTCGTCAGACAGCAGCGATAGCAACAATAGCAATCAGACGACCGCAATCGGTCATATCACGTCATCAATCAATCATCCCATTGACAGTGGCATCACCGTTCCTCACATATCCCCAAATGTTAACACTTCAGACCCACAAATGCAAACAACCACGATGTGTTCGTGTTCAACGGTGTCACACAATCCCAACCCATCGCTCGCTTACACCAGAGCTTCTACAAGGGACTCTTCAGATCCTCATGCAGATATTGGTAGTCAGAAACCTTTGGAGAAAATAATGACTTCAGCTCTGGCAAATTGTAAGCCGAAAACTTTACGGACTCCTTCTGACGTCGAGAACGAGAATAATCTAACGTTCTCAGAATCCACAGACATTAGTGACTCACAGAGCAACGAACTCAGGCCCAGAACTACTTTTGAGGAGGATAGGGGTGATAACTTTCAACAAACTGACAACGACGTGCATATCGCCGACGCATCGGACCCAGGTCCACTCTGGGAGAACTGTTCCCCTTATTTCATACCCCGAAGTGCAAACGTGAAACATCAGACCAACAACACACGACCGGCCGCAGCTCCAGAGACAAGTGCTCACACCGCAGAGAACTCATACATAAGTCCGCTAAACACCATCAACGATAACGTTCACCAAGTTCAAGGGTCCTCTGTCGATCCACCCGATCCTGTTATCCTGCTTGCTAGCTTGACTCATTAGTATTAGAACTGCAGTTCACTTGGCATAAATGTCTGCTTCTTGCACATTACCAGTACACGCTAGCAGCTAAACAACGATATGTATCATTGCATTAGAGAACCTAGTACTGTTGTAGTCTCGAGCAACAGGTTTATTGTTTAGCGTCTATATTGTACAGCAGCAGTTGCTTTGTTTACTTAATCTGTACAATAGTCTAGTACTGGTTACTACGATATATTCCACGTAGTATCAGTTTTATCATACCAATTCTTTGACGACGCTTAATCTTAACATACAGTCACTGAAATAATTGTTACAAAACATCAAAACGTTTCCTTAGCCCACTTGTCTGTCTCATGTCTCCTTAACACACTAATGACACTTGTCTGCCTTACGCCCCCTTAACACACTAATGACACTTATCTGTCTCACGCCCCCTAAACCCACTAATGACACTTGTCTGTCTCACGCCCCCTTAACCCACTAATGACACTTGTCTGTCTCACGTCCCCTTAACCCAATAATGACACTTGTCTGTCTCACACCCCCTTAACCCACTGATGACACTTGTCTGCCTTACGCCCCCTTAACACACTAATGACACTTATCTGTATCACGCCCCCTTAACCCACTAATGACACTTGTCTGTCTCACGCCCCCTTAACCCACTAATGACACTTGTCTGTCTCACGCCCCCTTAACCCAATAATGACACTTGTCTGTCTCATGTCTCCTTAACCCACTAATAACACTTGTCTGTCTCATGTCTCCTAAACCCACTAATGACACTTATCTGTCTCACACCCCCTTAACCCACTAATGACACTTGTCTGTCTCATACCCCCTAAACCCACTAATGACACTTGTCTGTCTCACACCCCCTTAACCCACTAATGACACTTGTCTGTCTCACGTCCCCTTAACCCAGTAATGACACTTGTCTGTCTCACGTCCCCTTAACCCACTAATGACACTTGTCTGTCTCACGTCCCCTTAACCCAGTAATGACACTTGTCTGTCTCATGTCTCCTTAAACCACTAATGAAACTTGTCTGTCTCATGTCTCCTAAACCCACTAATGACACTTATCTGTCTCACACCCCCTTAACCCACTAATGACACTTGTCTGTCTCACACCCCCTAAACCCACTAATGACACTTGTCTGTCTCACGCCCCCTTAACCCACTAATGACACTTGTCTGTCTCACACCCCCTAAACCCACTAATGACTCTTGTCTGTCTCACGCCCCCTTAACCCACTAATGACACTTGTCTGTCTCATGTCTCCTTAACCCACTAATGACACTTGTCTGTCTCATGTCTCCTAAACCCACTAATGACACTTATCTGTCTCACACCCCCTTAACCCACTAATGACACTTGTCTGTCTCATACCCCCTAAACCCACTAATGACACTTGTCTGTCTCACACCCCCTTAACCCACTAATGACACTTGTCTGTCTCACGCTCCTTAACCCACTAATGACACTTGTCTGTCTCACCCCCCTTAACCCACTAATGACACTTGTCTGTCTCACGTCCCCTTAACCCAGTAATGACACTTATCTGTCTCACCCCCCTTAACCCACTAATGACACTTGTCTGTCTCACGTCCCCTTAACCCAGTAATGACACTTATCTGTCTCACGTCCCCTTAACCCACTAATGACACTTGTCTGTCTCACGCTCCTTAACCCACTAATGACACTTGTCTGTCTCACCCCCCTTAACCCACTAATGACACTTGTCTGTCTCACGTCCCCTTAACCCAGTAATGACACTTGTCTGTCTCACGTCCCCTTAACCCACTAATGACACTTATCTGTCTCACACCCCCTTAACCCACTAATGACACTTGTCTGTCTCACCCCCTTAACCCACTAATGACACTTGTCTGTCTCACGTCCCCTTAACCCACTAATGACACTTGTCTGTCTCATACCCCCTAAACCCACTAATGACACTTGTCTGTCTCACACCCCCTTAACCCACTAATGACACTTGTCTGTCTCACGTCCCCTTAACCCACAAATGATACTTGTCTGTCTCACGTCCCCTTAACCCACTAATGACACTTATCTGTCTCACACCCCCTTAACCCACTAATGACACTTGTCTGTCTCACCCCCTTAACCCACTAATGACACTTGTCTGTCTCACGTCCCCTTAACCCACTAATGACACTTGTCTGTCTCACGTCCCCTTAACCCACTAATGACACTTGTCTGTCTCACGTCCCCTTAACCCACTAATGACACTTGTCTGTCTAACGCCCCTTAACCCACTAATGACACTTGTCTGTCTCACCCCCCTTAACCCACTAATGACACTTGTCTGTCTCACCCCCCTTAACCCACTAATGACACTTGTCTGTTTCACTCCCCCTTAACCCATTAATGACACTTGTCTGTCTCACCCCCCTTAACCCACTAATGACACTTGTCTGTCTCACGTCCCTTTAACGCACTAATGACACTTGTCTATCTCACCCCCTTAACCCACTAATGACACTTGTCTGTCTCACGCCCCTTAACCCACTAATGACACTTGTCTGTCTCACCCCCTTAACCCACTAATGACACTTGTCTGTCTCACGCCCCTTAACCCACTAATGACACTTGTCTGTCTCACGTCCCCTTAACCCACTAATGACACTTGTCTGTCTAACGCCCCTTAACCCACTAATGACACTTGTCTGTCTCACCCCCCTTAACCCACTAATGACACTTGTCTGTCTCACGTCCCCTTAACCCACTAATGACACTTGTCTGTCTCACCCCCCTTAACCCACTAATGACACTTGTCTGTCTCACGCCCCCTTAACCCACTAATGACACTTGTCTGTCTCACCCCCCTTAACCCACTAATGACACTTGTCTGTCTCACGTCCCCTTAACCCACTAATGACACTTGTCTGTCTCACCCCCCTTAACCCACTAATGACACTTGTCTGTCTCACGCCCCTTAACCCACTAATGACACTTGTCTGTCTCACCCCCCTTAACCCACTAATGACACTTGTCTGTCTCACGCCCCTTAACCCACTAATGACACTTGTCTGTCTCACCCCCCTTAACCCACTAATGACACTTGTCTGTCTCACGTCCTCTTAACCCACTAATGACACTTATCTGTCTCACACCCCCTTAACCCACTAATGACACTTGTCTGTCTCACCCCCTTAACCCACTAATGACACTTGTCTGTCTCACGTCCCCTTAACCCACTAATGACACTTGTCTGTCTCACGTCCCCTTAACCCACTAATGACACTTGTCTGTCTCACGTCCCCTTAACCCACTAATGACACTTGTCTGTCTAACGCCCCTTAACCCACTAATGACACTTGTCTGTCTCACCCCCCTTAACCCACTAATGACACTTGTCTGTCTCACGTCCCCTTAACCCACTAATGACACTTGTCTGTCTCACCCCCCTTAACCCACTAATGACACTTGTCTGTTTCACTCCCCCTTAACCCATTAATGACACTTGTCTGTCTCACCCCCCTTAACCCACTAATGACACTTGTCTGTCTCACGTCCCCTTAACCCACTAATGACACTTGTCTATCTCACCCCCTTAACCCACTAATGACACTTGTCTGTCTCACGCCCCTTAACCCACTAATGACACTTGTCTGTCTCACCCCCTTAACCCACTAATGACACTTGTCTGTCTCACGCCCCTTAACCCACTAATGACACTTGTCTGTCTCACCCCCCTTAACCCACTAATGACACTTGTCTGTCTCACGTCCTCTTAACCCACTAATGACACTTGTCTGTCTCACGTCCCCTTAACCCACTAATGACACTTGTCTGTCTCACGTCCCCTTAACCCACTAATGACACTTGTCTGTCTCACGTCCCCTTAACCCACTAATGACACTTATCTGTCTCACACCCCCTTAACCCACTAATGACACTTGTCTGTCTCACCCCCTTAACCCACTAATGACACTTGTCTGTCTCACGTCCCCTTAACCCACTAATGACACTTGTCTGTCTCACGTCACCTTAACCCACTAATGACACTTGTCTGTCTCACGTCCCCTTAACCCACTAATGACACTTGTCTGTCTAACGCCCCTTAACCCACTAATGACACTTGTCTGTCTCACCCCCTTAACCCACTAATGACACTTGTCTGTCTCACGTCCCCTTAACCCACTAATGACACTTGTCTGTCTCACCCCCCTTAACCCACTAATGACACTTGTCTGTCTCACGCCCCTTAACCCACTAATGACACTTGTCTGTCTCACCCCCCTTAACCCACTAATAACACTTGTCTGTCTCACGTCCCCTTAACCCACTAATGACACTTGTCTGTCTCACCCCCCTTAACCCACTAATGACACTTGTCTGTCTCACGCCCCTTAACCCACTAATGACACTTGTCTGTCTCACCCCCCTTAACCCACTAATGACACTTGTCTGTCTCACGCCCCTTAACCCACTAATGACACTTGTCTGTCTCACCCCCTTTAACCCACTAATGACACTTGTCTGTCTCACGTCCTCTTAACCCACTAATGACACTTGTCTGTCTCACGTCCCCTTAACCCACTAATGACACTTGTCTGTCTCACGTCCCCTTAACCCACTAATGACACTTGTCTGTCTCACCCCCCTTAACCTACTAATGACACTTGTCTGTCTCACGCTCCTTAACCCACTAATGACACTTGTCTGTCTCACCCCCCTTAACCCACTAATGACACTTGTCTGTCTCACGTCCCCTTAACCCACTAATGACACTTGTCTGTCTCACCCCCCTTAACCCACTAATGACACTTGTCTGTCTCACGCCCCTCAACCCACTAATGACACTTGTCTGTCTCACCCCCCTTAACCCACTAATGACACTTGTCTGTCTCACGCCCCTTAACCCACTAATGACACTTGTCTGTCTCACCCCCCTTAACCCACTAATGATACTTGTCTGTCTCACGTCCCCTTAACCCACTAATGACACTTGTCTGTCTCACGTCCCCTTAACCCACTAATGACACTTGTCTGTCTCACGCCCCCTTAACCCACTAATGACACTTGTCTGTCTCACACCCCCTTAACCCACTAATGACACTTGTCTGTCTCACGTCCCCTTAACCCACTAATGACATTTGTCTGTCTCACGTCCCCTTAACCCACTAATGACACTTGTCTGTCTCATACCCCCTTAACCAACTTATGACACTTGTCTGTCTCACGTCCCCTTAACCCACTAATGACACTTGTCTGTCTCACGTCCCCTTAACCCACTAATGACACTTGTCTGTCTCACGTCCCCCTAACCAACTAATGACACTTGTCTGTCTCACGTCCCCTTAACCCACTAATGACACTTGTCTGTCTCAGGTCCCCTTAACCCACTAATGACATTTGTCTGTCTCACGTCCCCTTAACCCACTAATGACATTTGTCTGTCTCATGCCCCCTTAACCCACTAATGACACTTGTCTGTCTCACGTCCCCTTAACCCACTAATGACACTTTTCTTTCTCATACCCCCTTAACCCACTAATGACACTTGTCTGTCTCATGCCCCCTTAACCCACTAATGACACTTGTCTGCCTCACACCCCCTTAACCCACTAATGACACTTGTCTGTCTCATACCCCCTTAACCCACTAATGACACTTGTCTGTCTCATGCCCCCTTAACCCACTAATGACACTTGTCTGTCTCATGCCCCCTTAAACTACTAATGACACTTGTCTGTCTCATACCCTCTTAACCAACTAATGACACATGTCTAATTTCTACCCCCTTAACCCACTAATGACACTTGTCTGTCTCATACCCTCTTAACCCACTAATGACACTTGTCTGTCTCATACCCTCTTAACCAACTAATGACACTTGTCTAATTTCTACCCCCTTAACCCATTAATGACACTTGTCTGTCTCATACCCAATTAACCCACTAATGACACTTGTCTGTCTCACGTCCCCTTAACCCACTAATGACCCTTGTCTGTCTCACGTCCCCTTAACCCACTAATGACACTTATCTGTCTCACGTCCCCTTAACCCACTAATGACACTTGTCTGTCTTACGCCCCCTTAACCCACTAATGACACTTGTCTGTCTCACGTCTCCTTAACCCACTAATGACACTTGTCTGTCTCACGCCCCCTTAACCCACTAATGACACTTGTCTGCCTTACGCCCCCTTAACCCACTAATGACACTTGTCTGTTTCACTCCCCCTTAACCCACTAATGACACTTGTCTGTCTCATACCCCCTTAACCCACTAATGACACTTGTCTGTCTCATACCCCCTTAACCCACTAATGACACTTGTCTGTCTCATACCCCCTTAACCCACTAATGACACTTGTCTGTCTCACACCCCCTTAACCCACTAATGACACTTGTCTGTCTCATACCCCCTTAACCTACTAATGACACTTGTCTGTCTCATACCCCCTTAACCCACTAATGACACTTGTCTGCCTCACGCCCCCTTAACCCACTAATGACACTTGTCTGTCTCACGCCACCTTAACCCACTAATGACACTTGTCTGTCTCACGCCCACTTAACCCACTAATGACACTTGTCTGTCTCATGCCCCCTTAACCCACTAATGACACTTGTCTGTCTCATACCCCCTTAACCCACTAATGACACTTGTCTGTCTCATACCCCCTTAACCCACTAATGACACTTGTCTGTCTCATGCCCCCTTAACCCACTAATGACACTTGTCTGTCTCATACCCCCTTAACCCACTAATAAGATTTGCCTGACTTATTCCCCTTTAACCCACTAATAAGATTTTCCCAACTTATGTCCCCTTAACCTACTAATAAGATTTGCCTGACTTATGCCCCCTTAACCCACTAATAAGATTTGCCTGACTTATTTCACCTTAACACACTAATAAGATTTGCCTGACTTATGCCCCTTTAACCCACTAATTTGATTTGCCTGACTTATTTCCCCTTAACCCACTAATAAGATTTGCCTGACTTAAGCCCCTTTAACCTACTAATCAGATTTGCCTGACTTATTTCCCCTTAACAAACTAATAAGATTTGCCTGACTTGTGCCCCTTAACCCACTAATAAGATTTGCCTGACTTATTTCACCTTAACACACTAATAAGATTTGCCTGACTTATGCCCCTTTAACCCACTAATCAGATTTGCCTGACTTATTTCCCCTTAACCCACTAATAAGATTTGCCTGACTTATTTCCCCTTAACCCACTAATAAGATTTGCCTGACTTATGCCCCCTTAACCCACTAAAAAGATTTGCCTGACTTATGCCCCCTTAACCCCCTAAAAAGATTTGCCTGACTTATGCCCCCTTAACTCCCTAAAAAGATTTGCCTGACTTATGCCCCCTTAACACACTAATAAGTTTTGCCTTTCATATGCCCCATTTATCTAGCCCATTTAACCCTAATTTATCCAGCCATTATCTCTCCTTTTCCTCTGTCACATTTTATTTTGTGGACCCTATAGTTGGAACATTCCAACAACCAATCTTAGTGTTCATTTTGAACTCAGTTGTGTGTATATGAGACCACTGATTTCCATCAGCTGATTTCAAAACAGCATGTACAATTCCAAGCTTAAAGATGTCTTATTTTCAGCAATATCTTGCTTGACTGTATTTTAAGAGGAAGGAAGAAAGCAGATGCATCGTTCTGCATGCACCACTGCATCTTTATGTTTGTTGAGTTAAAGAAAGTAGTTTTCCAGAGTCGATAACAACAGGTGAATATGTTACTGCAATCGTGCATATTATCTAACTTTGTATTTTACCTTTGATATGCAATCATTGTATAATTTTTTATAATAATACAAGAATGTAGACTTGCTGGTCAAGAAATGTTCTATTGTTTAATCATGTAGATTTTGTAGAAAGATATTTATATTTGTATAATGACTGAATACGATTGTTTTTTTCCCCCATCTGTTTACAACCCCTGTATAAGCATAAAATATAACAGACATGTTGGGAATCTCTTATCTACTGTATCAGCTTGAGATCTAAACGCATTGCCCTTGAAAGACACTGGTTGAAATCTATACGTTAAGGCTAAAACCTAATGGCACTTTGAGTATACTATAGATCTATGGTTCGGTTTCTCATTACACCAACCACTAGTTGAACTTCATTTACAAGGCCTTTTATAGGGAAAGGCAGTCAAAAGATGACAAGGATTCTCAACACGATAAGACAGAAATGTTTATTTAATGTTGGTAGCACTAAAGCAAAGTTTAGGCGCATAAAAAGATGTCTAAAACATTTCCTGAGCACTGGTGAAATGTAGAACATTGCCATGTAACTGACAGATGACGGCTCTGGGATATCAGAGGGAGAACTCTATAAGCTAGCAGTGACCTGATGACGGTCAATACGGACATGTCGAGTCAGATGTTCAGACAATGAAGATATGTCAAGTCAGATGTTTAGATAATGTGTTCACTCAAATGTTAAGACAATGAAGATGTGTCAAAACAGATGTTTAGACAATAAAGATGTGTCAATTCAAATGTTTACACCATGAAGATGTGTCAAATCAGATGTTTACATCATGTAGCTATGTTAAGTCAGATTTTCACAACATGAAGCTATGTTAAGACAGATGTTTGAACCATGAAGATGCGTCATGTGAGATGTTTATTCGATGAAGATGTTCCGAGTCAGATGTCTAGACAATAAAGACGTGTCAAGTAGATGTTTAAACAACAAAGATGTGTCAAGTCAGACGTTTATAACCTGAACATGTTTCATGTAAGAATATTTAGACCTTGACAGCGTGTTAAGTGAAATGTTCAGACAATGAAGATTTAAGACAATGAAGATGTGTAAGCAAAGGTAAAATCTTTTGATAATGTTTTAAGTGAAATATTTAGGTCATGAAGATGTGTCAAGTCAGATCTTTAAACAATGTTTAAAGTCAAAATTTTAGACCGTGAAGATGTGGCAAGTCAAATGTTTTGTCCATGAAGATGTGTCAAGTCAGATGTTTAGACAATGTTTCAAGTCAGTTGTTCAGACAACGTTGATGTTTCAAATCAGATGTTTTGACAATGTTTCAAGTCAGTTGTTCAGACAATGTTGATGTTTCAAATCAGATGTTCTGACAATGTTTCAAATCAAATATTTAGATAATGAAGATGTGTTAGTCGGATGTTTGGACAGTGACGCTGTGTCAAGTCTTATGTTTAGACAGTGAAAATGTATCAAGTTTGATGTTTAGACAGTGTTTCAAATCAGATGTTTAGACATTGAAGATGTGTCAAATCAGACGTTTGTTTACAGTTTAAATGCTGAAATAGCAAGCAAGTGCCATCTTCGCAGGAAAGTTTGGCTATGGTGGATCTCTTTTCCAGCAGCTCATCCTGTCTCTCAGAATGTTGTTCGTACATTTCTCACCATGTATCCTGCATACTGTACAGTCTGAATACTACACACACACACACACACACATGCACTCACGCACGCACACTCACAAACGTGCTCAGACGCAAACAGTTTCATGCACGGCAGGTTTTAGGAAGAGATACTTCGAAGGAAGATTCACCAGAGAATACAAATCGTATTTAAGACTGAAGTAAACAGGGAATAAGGTATTTAAAACTGAAGTGAGCAGGTAATAAAGGTATTTGAGACAGAAGTGAACAGGGAATAGAGGTATTTGAGACAGAAGTGAACAGGGAAAAAAGGTATTTGAGACTTAAGTGAACATGGAATGAAGGTATTTGAGACTGAAATGAACAGGAAATAAAGGTGTTTGAGACTGAAGTGAACAAGTAATAAAGGTATTTGAGACTTAAGTGAACAGCTAAAAAAGGTATTTCAGACTGACGTAAACAGGGAATAAAGGTATTTGAGACTAAGGTGAACAGAAAATAAAGGTATTTGAGACTGAAGTGAACAAGTAATAAAGGTATTTGAGACTTAAGTGAACAGCTAAAAAAGGTATTTCAGACTGATGTAAACAGGGAATAAAGGTATTTGAGACTAAGGTGAACAGAAAATAAAGGTATTTGAGACTGAAGTGAACAGGAAATAAAGGTATATAAGACTGAATTGAACAGGGAAATCAAGCATTTCATACTGAAGTGAACAGGAAAAACAAGTATTTCAGACTGAAGTGAAAAGGGAAAAGAAGTATTTCAAACCTAAGTAAACAGAGAAGACAAGTATTTGAGACTAAACTAAAGAGGGAAGACAATGTTTTAGGAATCACAGGGAAGACATCCTATTCTTGTTACCACTTGTTTCTGTGCCTGATTCAGTATATATTAGTTGTTTGCTGGTTGGTTTGTGTACCTGTCCTAGATCTTTAAAAACAAGTGTTGCCACGTAACCCTTTAAAAACAAGAAAAATTAAATAAATGAAAGAACAAGGGAAAGGCAGGAGTGTGGAATGTTGATGAAGGTACTTATAAATGATCACTGCTGACATTTGTTGTGGGATTCCTAGTAACTACTAACTGACCATTGTCCATTTTTATAGATCTTAGCATGAATGATTATCTCATGTACATGGAGCGTGCAGCAAGGATGTGAACTATGTTGACTTGTTCCAGTTTGGTATATCAGTGAAGACTGTATGGAGACTGTGTGCAGAGTTTAAGAAAACTGTCAGAACTGTATGAAGATTGTATGAAGACTGTATGAAGAAAGTGTGAGGATTGTATGAAGACTGAAAGATGATTGTTTGAAGACTGTGTGAAGATTGCATGAAGACTGTATGCAGACTTCATGACTGAATGAATACTGTGTGAAGATGGTATGAAGATCGTATAAAGACTGTATGAAGATTGTGTGAAGACTGAATGGAGACTGTATGAAGACCATTTGAAGAGTGTGTGAAGATTGAAGACTGTGTAAAGTCTGTATGAAGACTGTATAAAGGCTGTATGAAGATTGTATAAATAATGTTTGAGGATTGTATGAAGATTGTATGAAGACTGTGTGAATACTGTATAAAGACTAAATGAATAGTGTTTGAAGATTGAATAAAGATCGTATAAAGACTGAATTCTGTATGAACATTGTATGAAGAGTATAAAACTGTATGAAGACTGTGAATGCTGAATGAAGATTGTGTGAAGACTATGAATCTATGAAGACTGTATGAAAATTGTATGAAGACTAAGTAAATATATGAATTCTGTATGAATATTGTATAAAGACTGTGTGAAGACTCTGTAAAGACTATGTAAAGACTGTGTGAAGACTGTAAAGACTATGTAAAGACTGTGTGAAGACTCTGTAAAGACTGTGTGAAGACTCTGTAAAGACTGTGTGAAGACTCTGTAAAGACTGTGTGAAGACTATGTAAAGACTGTGTGAAGACTGTAAAGACTCTGTAAAGACTGTGTGAAGACTCTGTAAAGACTGTGTGAAGACTCTGTAAAGACTGTGTGAAGACTCTGTAAAGACTGTGTGAAGACTATGTAAATACTCTGTAAAGACTCTGGAAAGACTTTGTAAAGACTGTGTGAAGACTATGTAAAGACTATGTAAAACTGTGTGAAGACTCTGTAAAGACTGTGTGAAGACTCTGTAAAGACTGTGTGAAGACTATGTAAAGACTCTGTAAAGACTCTGGAAAGACTATGTAAACAGACTGTGTGAAGACTATGTAAAGACTCTGTAAAGACTTTGTGAAGACTATGTAAAGACTGTGTGAAGACTATGTAAAGGCTGTGTGAAGACTATGTAAAGACTCTGTAAAGACTATGCAAAGACTGTGTGAAGACTATGTAAAGACTGTGTGAAGACTTTGTAAAGACTCTGTAAAGACTATGTAAACACTGTGTGAAGACTCTGTAAAGACTATGTAAAGACTGTGTGAAGACTATGTAAAGACTTTGTAAAGACTATGTAAAGACTATGTAAAGACTCTGTAAAGACTGTGTGAAGACTCTGTAAAGACTCTGTAAAGACTGTATGAAGACTGTAAAGACTGTGTGAAGACTGTAAAGACTGTATAAAGACTGTAAAGACTGTGTGAAGACTCTGTAAAGACTGTGTAAAGACTCTGAAAAGACTGTGTGAAGACTCTGTAAAGACTCTGTAAAGACTATGTAAAGACTGTGTGAAGACTATGTAATGACTCTGTAAAGACTATGTAAAGACTATGTAAAGACTCTGTAAAGACTGTGTGAAGACTATGTAAAGACTATGTAAAGACTATGTAAAAACTGTGTGAAGACTGTGTAATGACTCTGTAAAGACTATGTAAAGACTATGTAAAGACTGTGTGAAGACTCTGTAAAGACTATGTAAAGACTCTGTAAAGACTCTGTAAAGACTGTGTGAAGACTATGTAATGACTCTGTAAAGACTATGTAAAGACTGTAAAGACTATGTAAAGACAGTGTGAAGACCATGTAAAGACTGTGTGAAGACTCTGTAAAGACTATGTAAAGACTGTGTGAAGACTATGTAAAGACTCTGTAAAGACTATGTAAAGACTGTGTGAAGACTATGTAAAGACTCTGTAAAGACTTTGTGAAGACTATGTAAAGACTGTGTGAATACTATGTAAAGACTCTGTAAAGACTATGTAAAGACTGTGTGAAGACTATGTAAAGACTCTGTAAAGACTCTGTAAAGACTGTGTGAAGACTATGTAAAGACTAAGTAAAGACAGTGTGAAGACTATGTAAAGACTATGTAAAGACTGTGTGAAGACTATGTAAAGACTATGTAAAGACTATGTAAAGACTGTGTAAAGACTCTGTAAAGACTGTGTGAAGACTATGTAAAGACTAAGTAAAGACAGTGTGAAGACTATGTAAAGACTGTGTGAAGACTATGTAAAGACTATGTAAAGACTCTGTAAGACTATGTAAAGACTGTGTGAAGACTATGTAAAGACTGTGTGAAGACTATGTAAAGACTGTGTGAAGACTATGTAAAGACTGTGTGAAGACTATGTAAAGACTCTGTAAAGACTGTGTGAAGACTATGTAAAGACTGTGTGAAGACTATGTAAAGAATCTGTAAAGACTAAGTAAAGACAGTGTGAAGACTATGTAAAGACTATGTAAAGACTGTTTGAAGACTATGTAAAGACTATGTAAAGACTATGTAAAGACTGTGTAAAGACTGTAAAGACTATGTAAAGACTATGTAAAGACTATGTAAAGACTCTGTAAAGACTATGTAAAGACTCTGTAAAGACTGTGTGAAGACTGTGTGAAGACTATGTAAAGACTATGTAAAGACTATGTAAAGACTATGTAAAGACTCTGTAAAGACTATGTAAAGACTATGTAAAGACTATGTAAAGACTATGTAAAGACTATGTAAAGACTATGTAAAGACTATGTAAAGACTCTGTAAAGACTATGTAAAGACTCTGTAAAGACTATGTAAAGACTGTGTGAAGACTATGTAATGACTATGTAAAGACTGTAAAGACTATGTAAAGATTCTGTAAAGACTGCGTGAAGACTGTAAAGACTGTGTGAAGACTATGTAAAGACTGTGTGAAGACTATGTAAAGACTGTGTAAAGACTATGTAAAGACTGTGTGAAGACTATGTAAAGACTGTATGAAGATTGTATGAATTCTGTGTGATGACTGAATGAGGACTGTGTAAAAAAGGCTGTGTGAAAACTGTTTAGTTTACAGTTGCCAACATTCTGTGTTAACTTGTGATTGTCTACATTCGTTTCACCATATCTATTCCTTCTATCAATGTTGATATTTGTTGATATTCCATGTATGGAAATGTGATATTATAGATATTATTGTACATTTATTTGACAAGTCTTTGAACATATTTTACCTAACAAGATTATGGACCTACTTCATTTGTTATCTGTCATTCATACTTTAATTCCTGTTGTCTTCCTCCCCTGTCTCTGCCAGTCTTTCTGTCCCCCTCTCTCTTTATTTCTCTACCTCGATCTCTCTCTCTTTTTCTTTCTCTCTCTCTCGTTGTGTCTGTCTGTGTCCCTCCCCCCCCCCCCACCTTACACATTTTATGTTTATTGTGTATTGTGCAATATGCCTGTATCATGGGTATATCCTTTGTGACGTCACTTAAGGGCTGAGGTGAACATGTTCAAAATGATTCACTGTAATTATTTTCTAACCAAGTTGACAATAATGATTCTCAAGCAATCAACATTTTATATGGTCAAGTATGTCTTCTGTATCCTTCATATGTTCTGCCATTTTGCTTTGATGTGCATTCACTTGTTTATACTTGTAAGTTGTTACTAAACTGTCACGTTAATCTTCTTATCAAATCTCAAACAAAATTGTCAAGTTACTCTTCTTATCAAATCTCAAACAAAATTGTCATGTTACTCTTCTTATCAAATCTCAAACAAAATTGTCATGTTACTCTTCTTATCAAATCTCAACAAAATTGTCCCGTTACTCTTCTTATCAAATCTCAAACAAAATTATCCCGTTACTCTTCTTATCAAATCTCAAACAAATTGTCACGTAACTCTTCTTATCAAATCTCAAACAAAATGGTCACGTTACTCTTCTTATCAAATCTCAAACAAAATTGTCACGTTACTCTTCTTATCAAATCTCAAACAAAATTGTCAGGTTACTCTTCTTATCAAATCTCAAACAAAATTGTCACGTTACTCTTCTTATCAAATCTCAAACAAAATTGTCACGTACTCTTCTTATCAAATCTCAAACAAAATTGTCACGTTACTCTTCTTATCAAATCTCAAACAAACATTAAATATTAGCATTCTAATATTTCACACTCTGCTGATCCAATCGGTGGCGTTTCTGGGCACATCAGACAACAAGCAATGATGCGCCTTATCTCTTACATGTGTACATTTAAACAAAGAAATTCTCATTTTAGTTTTTGGTGCCCCGGGTTTATGAATGGGTTATGTTTGGTGACCAACAGAAAGGTTCAGAGTGGGTTATGTGTGGTGACCAATAGAAAGGTTTATGAGTGGGTTATGTGTGGTGACCAACAGAAAGGTTTATGAGTGGGTTATGTGTGGTGACCAACAGAAAGGTTTATGAGTGGGTTATGTATGGTGACCAACAGGAAGGTTCATGAGTAAGCTATGTGTGGTGACCAACAGGAAGGTTTATGAGTGGGTTATGTGTGGTGACCAACAGGAAGGTTCATGGGTAAGCTATGTGTGGTGACCAACAGAAAGGTTCATGAGTAAGCTATGTGTGGTGACCAACAGGAAGGTTCATGAGTAAGCTATGTGTGGTGACCAACAGGAAGGTTCATGAGTAAGCTATGTGTGGTGACCAACAGGAAGGTTCATGGGTAAGCTATGTGTGGTGACCAACAGGAAGGTTCATGGGTAAGCTATGTGTGGTGACCAACAGAAAGGTTCATGAGTAAGCTATGTGTGGTGACCAACAGGAAGG
This sequence comes from Candidula unifasciata, assembly GCA_905116865.2. Classification (NCBI taxonomy): domain Eukaryota; kingdom Metazoa; phylum Mollusca; class Gastropoda; order Stylommatophora; family Geomitridae; genus Candidula; species Candidula unifasciata. Next base: position 126,018 of record CAJHNH020001212.1, on the reverse strand, counting down.
TTCATGAGTTAGCTATGTGTGGTGACCAACAGGAAGGTTCATGGGTAAGCTATGTGTGGTGACCAACAGAAAGGTTCATGGGTAAGCTATGTGTGGTGACCAACAGGAAGGTTCATGAGTAAGCTATGTGTGGTGACCAACAGGAAGGTTCATGAGTAAGCTATGTGTGGTGACCAACAGGAAGGTTCATGGGTAAGCTATGTGTGGTGACCAACAGGAAGGTTCATGGGTAAGCTATGTGTGGTGACCAACAGAAAGGTTCATGAGTAAGCTATGTGTGGTGACCAACAGGAAGGTTCATGGGTAAGCTATGTGTGGTGACCAACAGGAAGGTTCATGGGTAAGCTATGTGTGGTGACCAACAGAAAGGTTCATGAGTAAGCTATGTGTTGTGACCAACAGAAAGGTTCATGGGTAAGCTATGTGTGGTGACCAACAGGAAAGTTCATGGGTAAGCTATGTGTGGTGACCAACAGGAAGGTTTATGAGTAAGCTATGTGTGGTGACCAACAGGAAGGTTTATGAGTATGCTATATATGGTGACCAACACTCTCTAGAGTTCCTTGGCTGATGTCATAGCCGATCTAAAACACTTAAGATCTCCTGAGATATGCCTGTGAGGAACCTGCTCATTGTAATTAAGATATTATCATTACGCCCAGGTGTCTGGCTGAATCAGTTCAAGTCCTTCTTTTCTGTTGTCACCACACTGTTATAGTTTTGTAGCCCTGTGAGTGGTTTTCTGCATTTGTCTTGCCTTTCTCTGGTAGTTTGGGTGATAGTTTTGTTATGTGTTCACACCATCTGTCCATCTCTTTCTAACTAGTTAGGCAAACCTGTTTATCCTCTGCTTAACGATGTAGCTCCGGCTCGGTCTGGTTCCAACCTTTTCAGGTATTCCTGTCTTTGGCATGTGGTGAGTTTTGCATTAGTTTGACACCCTTACTTTAATTAGTGAATAGTTTAGCTCCTCATTGTTTATGTTTAGTTCCCATGCAGGTTACGATCAGACTAACTTGTTATTTGTAAACTATTATCAATTTCTCTGTTATTAATAATTTTACAAGCTGTAGTTACAGCCAACACACTTTACCTTCAGTTACCAAAATCACCATTCTTTGCCTCCAATTTCAAGCAATTTATGCACTTGTTGTACATAATTTGTTATATTTATTGTTGATATAATGTTTTTTTTTTCGACGTGAAAGTTATTAGCAAACATTGATTGTTACATGTTGTTTAGTACCCCTGGTAAATTAGATGATGAAGATAATGTGTCATATATTGCTGAATTATGACTCCTCGGGTGTCAGGACGCCATCACTGGACTTGTGGTTACACCAGGATGGAAATGTTCCAAGCCTGACAAAATTAAACAATGTTGTCCCAGAATTTGAAAAACAATTTGTTTTCATTCTTTGGCTAATTTGGTTGTTTTGTTATTTTTGTGTGTGTTTATATTGTGTCTGTCAATCATTTAGAAATGTTGCTGCTCCATCAAGCTGCTAAAATTTGTAGAAAGGATCGACAGGGGCCATATAAGACTTCTACTCAGCAGCAAGAGGATGGTGGTGGGTCACATTCTATGAAGGAAATTCCTGGGTTTTATTCTGCAGAGGAATGGTCTGGTCTGGTAGTCTTAGTTTCAGCTTCATAGCAAGCGGGCCACCCCATCTTTGCTCCGCTCCTGAGTCAACGAAAAACACACAGAATGTTTATCACAGTCCCTTGTGGAAATATTGACAGACTGCTGTCTCAGCATATTTTGCATGCACACGCATTAAAGCATACGGTAGCCATCCGAAGTGCTAACACAAACAGTCTGGCATTAGAAATGCAGTTCATCAGTGATGGTAGCAGAAGTCACTAAAAGATCAGCAGTTGCCCGCGCAATCAATTTTAATCACATACGGGCACTACCAACATTGCGACGACAGGCCGCGCACCATTTTCTGAATCTACAATTCACACCACCATGTTGGTCACAGTCAAAAAAATATTCCAAATGAAATCCGCAAACTCACAGTGTCACGCCATGTATTCAATTCAGAAGCTGGGCAATGAAACTATATCCAGTCTACAAATGGAGCAAAAATGCATCGGCCACTGTCCCGCAGAAGCAAAAAATTTGCCTCAGCTCCAAACAATACAGTGGGTTACATTCAGTAGCAGAATGAAGTGGGTTACATTCAGTAGCAGAATGAAGTGGGTTACATTCAGTAGCGGAATAAAGTAGGTCATATCGATGTAGAGAAATGTAGTGGGTCACACGCTGAAGAGGAATGTAGTTGGTCAAATATTGCTGCAGTGACTGCCTCTGCTTTCATTCTCAATAGATGTGATATCATATTCCAGACTTTTCTGCACTCAGTCTTCCATTGGCTTTTAGTATGAACCCCAAGGAATTCGTGTCTCTGAACACAGACATCAATTGTAACAATCCTTAACAGTCCTATTGTCCAGACAGAATCATAAAAACAGCCCCTCTTGTGGTTTGCTGATAGTACTTACCTGCGTTTACGAGTTAGTCATTTTGCCCACTGCTGCCTGTCTTTCCTTAACTTATTTGCCTATTGATCCCCTATCTAAATGCAAGCAAGAACATCATCTGCAGATATCAATATCCTTCCAACACCAGTTTCTTTAAGTTCTGCAATCTTGCTCATATATACACTGAAGAAAAGCAGTTGTGAAATTACAAAGCCATGTGGTACCCAGAGGACAATATTGCGCAGTTTAGATAGATACCCATGTACCCAGACTAAAGGCAAACTTGCAGGAGTAAAGACAGCTGCTATCCAGTTAACAGGGACAGACCCCTTCTCTATAGGCCTGACTCTATTGAAGGTATGGTCAAGATCAAATGCTGCCACTACAGTCTCATGTAGGTTCTAGAAACCCTCATAACATCAAAAGCATGTGGCTGTGTGTGACCTAGTATCTTTCCATGGTAGGTAACTACCCAAACCTCTTTTGAGGAGCTCTACATTTTGTCCAAAATGCATTGCAGCACAACTGCAGCAATCTTCTCCAGAACCTTGCCAAACTTGTAGGGTGATAGTCCGAGAGCCACCGAGACTTGAATGATATATACCTGGCAGTGGTATCAAACAGCTGTGGACAACAGTCCATTTATATATATATATATATTTACACACACATAAATACATATACATATGAGGAATGGAGATTATGACATCCTTCAAGCTGACCGCCAGGTAACACCAGATGAAATGTACTCTGTGTTGTCCATTAGTAAATGGTATGTTCAGACCATCAGTTCATCCAGTGTTACTCTACAGAATGTCATCACCTTAATGAATGCTGTGTGGGGTAACAGTGGCATCAGACATTGAGGACTGACCTACTTCAGCTTCCTTACAATGATGTACCCAGCATCGGACAGTGCTAACATCCACTGTTGAATCTTCATAAACTTTCTCGGACAGTGCTAACATCCACTGTTGAATCTCCATAAACATTCTCGGACAGTGCTAACATCCACTGTTGAATCTCCATTAACATTCTTCAAATGTTCATGGATGCAAATTGGGTTCTAGCCTTTAGAATTGAGGAATTCTGTAACATTAGACGTTGTTTAAACCAAACATGTCTGAAAGCCATTTTTAAACCGTTAGAGTAGTGCCCCCTTCTACTGAAACAGGTTGCTAAAGCTAAACAGTACAGAAGAGTGTATGATGAATCCTGCTAAATCTACACATTGCACACACATGCAGTATTTACATAGATTAACTAAATTAGGAGGTATTACTTTTGACTGTCTTTCAAATATAGTCTAGGTTATATATCTCTGCTATTTTATACATGCAATAGTGAATATATCGTTACATTTTTGTACAGCTACCAATCATTACTACATTTTCTACTGTCACATTCACACTGCAGTGAGCCCAAAATCTCCTTAATGTGTTAGTATACCTATTTTTTGCACTCCAAAACATAATGTATATTATGATGCTAGTGACATTTAACACAGGTGATGTCATCTATCCAACAATACCTCTTGCAAACATCTGACAGCCAGAAATCAGGCAATACCCTCCAGTATCAGTAACAATAAATGTATTCAACAACCTTGAACTCAACAACAATAAATAACAACAACATGAACATGATCACTTACATCTCTGATCTACAAGAAATGGTACGCATCAATCTCAGCTGAGGTGACTGTACTACAGCCAAACGCTGATAGCAAATACATAAAGCTGGCATATCTCATCTGTTACCTGATGGGTCTGCTACAGTTGCAAATGTTCACAGTGCAAATGGTGAAAACATAGCTTATCACAGACATTGTCATAAGTTCACATAGACAGCATCATGATCAATTTACAGCCAGTAGTGTGCTACAGTGAAACCATCCAGCAACAGGCAAGCGATACACCAACGCATGTGGGAATAAGCATGGATGCAGCAAATATCATGATCAATGTACAGCCTTTAGTGTGCTACAGTGAAACCATCCAGCAACAGGCAAGCGATACACCAACGCATGTGGGAATAAACATGGATGCAGCAAATATCATGATCAATGTACAGCCTTTAGTGTGCTACAGTGAAACCATCCAGCAACAGGCAAGCGATACACCAACGCATGTGGGAATAAGCATGGATGCAGCAAATATCATGATCAATGTACAGCCTTTAGTGTGCTACAGTGAAACCATCCAGCAACAGGCAAGCGATACACCAACGCATGTGGGAATAAGCATGGATGCAGCAAATATCATCAAACTCATAAAGATTAGGATAGTGCACAGAAATGAATCTCTGACACTAATACGGCTACGTGACATTGCACTAAAGCATGGTGAAGCACGTCTAAGCCACCTCGCGGGCGAGATAGGAGACATTATAACCAGCTCCTCATAGGAACAGTGTGTAGAAAGTAATGTCCGTAACACTAACTTGTCAAAGTTATGTCTCAATTACTGGATTTCTTGTTAGTTACGTCACAGTCAGAGGATTTGTCACAGTTATGTACCAGTCAGAAGACTTGTCACAGTTATGTCCAGTCAGAGAATTTGTCACAGCTATGCCCCAGTTAGAGGACTTGTCACAGTTATGCCCCAGTCAGAGAACTTGTCACAGTTATGCCCCAGTCAGAGGAATGGTCAAAGTTATGTCCCAGTTACTGGACCTTTTGTCAGAGTTATTTCCCAGTTACGAGACCTGTTGTCATAGTTATGCCCCAGTGGCTGGACCTGTTGTCATAGTTATGCCCCAGTGGCTGGACCTGTTGTCAAGTTATGCCCTAGTTACTGAACCTGTTGTCAAGAGTTATGTCCCAGTTACTGGACCTGTTGTCAAGAGTTATGTCCCAGTTACTGGACCTGTTGTCAAGAGTTATGTCCCAGTTACTGGACCTGTTGTCAAGAGTTATGTCCCAGTTACTGAACCTGTTGTCAAGAGTTATGTCCCAGTTACTGAACCTGTTGTCAAGAGTTATGTCCCAGTCAGAGACCCTGTTGTCAAGAGTTATGTCCCAGTCAGAGACCCTGTTGTCAAGAGTTATGTCCCAGTCAGAGACCCTGTTGTCAAGAGTTATGTCCCAGTTACTGAACCTGTTGTCAAGAGTTATGTCCCAGTTACTGAACCTGTTGTCAAGAGTTATGTCCCAGTCAGAGACCCTGTTGTCAAGAGTTATGTCCCAGTCAGAGACTCTGTTGTCAAGAGTTATGTCCCAGTTACTGAACCTGTTGTCAGAGTTATGTCCCAGTCAGAGACTCTGTTGTCAAGCGTTATGTCCCAGTCAGAGAACCTGTTGTCAGAGTTATGTCCCAGTCAGAGACCCTGTTGTCAAGAGTTATGTCGCAGTCAGAGACCCTGTTGTCAAGAGTTATGTCCCAGTCAGAGAACCTGTTGTCAGAGTTATGTCCCAGTCAGAGAACCTGTTGTCAGAGTTATGTCCCAGTCAGAGACTCTGTTGTCAAGAGTTATGTCCCAGTTACTGAACCTGTTGTCAGAGTTATGTCCCAGTCAGAGACCCTGTTGTCAAGAGTTAGTTACTGAACCTGTTGTCAAGAGTTAGTTACTGAACCTGTTGTCAAGAGTCAGTTACTGAACCTGTTGTCAGAGTTATGTCCCAGTCAGAGACTCTGTTGTCAAGCGTTATGTCCCAGTCAGAGAACCTGTTGTCAGAGTTATGTCCCAGTCAGAGAACCTGTTGTCAAGCGTTATGTCCCAGTCAGAGAACCTGTTGTCAGAGTTATGTCCCAGTCAGAGAACCTGTTGTCAGAGTTATGTCCCAGTCAGAGAACCTGTTGTCAGAGTTATGTCCCAGTCAGAGACTCTGTTGTCAAGAGTTATGTCCCAGTTACTGAACCTGTTGTCAGAGTTATGTCCCAGTCAGAGACCCTGTTGTCAAGAGTTATGTCCCAGTCAGAGAACCTGTTGTCAGAGTTATGTCCCAGTCAGAGAACCTGTTGTCAAGAGTTATGTCCCAGTCAGAGACCCTGTTGTCAAGAGTTATGTCCCAGTCAGAGACCCTGTTGTCAGAGTTATGTCCCAGTCAGAGACCCTGTTGTCAGAGTTATGTCCCAGTCAGAGACCCTGTTGTCAAGAGTTATGTCGCAGTCAGAGAACCTGTTGTCAAGAGTTATGTCGCAGTCAGAGACCCTGTTGTCAAGAGTTATGTCCCAGTTACTGAACCTGTTGTCAAGAGTTATGTCCCAGTCAGAGAACCTGTTGTCAAGAGTTATGTCGCAGTCAGAGAACCTGTTGTCAAGAGTTATGTCGCAGTCAGAAAACCTGTTGTCAAGAGTTATGTCCCAGTCAGAGAGCCTGTTGTCAAGAGTTATGTCCCAGTCAGAGAACCTGTTGTCAGAGTTATGTCCCAGTCAGAGACCCTGTTGTCAAGAGTTATGTCGCAGTCAGAGAACCTGTTGTCAAGAGTTATGTCGCAGTCAGAAAACCTGTTGTCAAGAGTTATGTCCTAGTCACAGGACTTATTAGAGTTATGGCCCCAAAAGCCCTTTGGACTGCTTTTCATCAATTCCCTAAACTCCCTGTGGTGGTTTCAGTCCCCATTTTAGGGAAAACAAGAACAGACACACTGCCTCCCCAACAAGCATGTCATAGGAGTCGATTAACTGGGAGCTGTCTTCAAAGTGGGAGTGCATCTGCCTGTGAGGTAAGGAACAAACTTTCTGCATATAAACAAGTCACACCTGTAAAACGGATGTGCACACAACATTCAGGTTCTGGAACAAGACTGAAGTCCAGAGGTAGACGAATGGCCATAACTTTCTGCCAGAGTTTACAGCCAGTGAACAGGGGGAAAAAAGAATTCCATAAACAATTAAATGCCATCTTCAAATAGTGCAACAAATTAGCTTATTTCTAGGCTAAATCTAACTAGAAAATCATTTTTCAGAGCCACAAAAAAAACAAAATATGATGAATGACTGACATAAATGTTTGATAATCTCAGGCATGAACATGTTCAAACTAATGTTGAGACCAAGAACAAAGAAAATAATTGGACCTGTGGGATAGACATATCTTCAAACTGGGCATGCTTGTGACCTGTTCAGTCATGACTGATCACAGTGAGATAAAGCTCTCCTCATGTTCACTCATGTCCGCTGGTCTCTGGTGGAGAGGATGTTCAACCAGACAAGACTCCCAGCAAGACATCTGATGTGCAATTGCTGCACACCTTTAACACAATATCTTATTACAGTCCTTGAGCTGCCTTGTGAACACACACACTGACATTGTCCCTACTAAACATTCCTTTAAATTGTAATATCACAGAGAATTCAACATAAAATAATGGTTTTTAGTGAGCAGCTCAATGAAAACTTCAGTCAGAAGTCAGTAAACTATGCCAGGGTTGTGATGATTGATTGATGAACTTATGATAATCCTGTCTTCAGATTTTTGTAGAACATCAGTTGTATCACAGCCTGCTCTTGATCTTTTACTAGGGTAAGTAAAAATGGGGATGAGATAATGTTGTGAAATGAGAGAAGTGTGAGAATGAGATAAGCTGGCAAGATAAGGGAAAGTACAGAGGATGAGATACATTGGCAAGATGAGGGTAAGTGGGGAAGATGAGATAAAGAGATAAGGTGGCAATATAAATGAAAGTGGGGTGGATGAAATAAGGTGGCAAAATTAGGGAAAGTGGTGAGTATGAGATATGTTGACAAGATGAGGGAAACCTAAGGATCAGTTAAGATGACAAGAGGAGAGAAACTTGAAGATGGCAAATTGAGGGGAAAGTGAGGATCAATTAAGGTTGCAAGCTGATGTAAAGTAAGTGGTGAGGGTGAGATAAGTTAAGAAGATGAGGGAAAGTAATGAGGATGAGAAAAGGTGGCAAGATGGGAGGGGGGGGGAAGTGGGGAGGATGAGATAAGGTGGTAAGATAAGGGACAGTGGTGAGGATGAGATAAGTTGGCAAGATAAGAAAAAGTGGGGAGGATGAGATAAGTTGGCAAGATGAGGAAAACTGGGGAGGAAGAGATAAGGTGGCAAAATGAGTGAAAGTGGGGAGGATGAGATAAGATGGCAAAATGAGTGAAAGTGGGGAGGAAGAGATAAGGTGGCAAAATGAGTGAAAGTGGGGAGGATGAGATAAGGTGGCAAAATGAGAGAAAGTGGGGAGGAAGAGATAAGGTAGCAAAATGAGTGAAAGTGGGGAGGATGAGATAAGGTGACAAGATAAGGGAAAGTGGTGAGGATGAGATAAGGGGGTAAGATAAGGGAAAGTGGTGAGGATGAGATAAGGGGGTAAGATGAGGGAAATGTGAGGATCAGTAAAGATAGCAAGATGAGGGAAATGTGAGGATCAGTAAAGATAGCAAGATGAGGAAAATGTGAGGATCAGTAAAGATAGCAAGATGAGGGAAATTTGAGGATCAGTAAAGATAGCAAGATGAGGGAAATGTGAGGATCAGTAAAGATAGCAAGATGAGGGAAATGTGAGGATCAGTAAAGATAGCAAGATGAGGGAAATGTGAGGATCAGTAAAGATAGCAAGATGAGGGAAATGTGAGGATCAGTAAAGATAGCAAGATGAGGGAAATGTGAGGATCAGTAAAGATAGCAAGATGAGGGAAATGTGAGGATCAGTAAAGATAGCAAGATGAGGGAAATGTGAGGATCAGTAAAGATAGCAAGATGAGGGAAATGTGAGGATCAGTAAAGATAGCAAGATGAGGGAAATGTGAGGATCAGTAAAGATAGCAAGATGAGGGAAACTAGAAGTTAAGATGAGACGATGAGGGAAATGTGAGGATCAGTAAAGATAGCAAGATGAGGGAAACGTGAAGTTAAGATGGGACGATGAGGGAAATGTGAGGATCAGTAAAGATAGCAAGATGAGGGAAATGTGAGGATCAGTAAAGATAGCAAGATGAGGGAAATGTGAGGATCAGTAAAGATAGCAAGATGAGGGAAATGTGAGGATCAGTAAAGATAGCAAGATGAGGGAAACGTGAAGTTAAGATGAGACGATGAGGGAAATGTGAGGATCAGTAAAGATAGCAAGATGAGGGAAACGTGAAGTTAAGATGGGACGATGAGGGAAATGTGAGGATCAGTAAAGATAGCAAGATGAGGGAAACGTGAAGTTAAGATGAGACAATGAGGGAAATGTGAGGATCAGTAAAGATAGCAAGATGAGGGAAACGTGAAGTTAAGATGAGACGATGAGGGAAATGTGAGGATTAGTTAAGATAGCAAGATGAGGGAAACGTGAAGTTAAGATGAGACGATGAGGGAAATGTGAGAATCAGTTAAGATAGCAAGATGAGGGAAACGTGAAGTTAAGATGGGACGATGAGGGAAATGTGAGGATCAGTAAAGATAGCAAGATGAGGGAAAGTGGTGAGGATTAGATAAAGGGGCAAGATGAGGGAAACGTGGGAATCAGTGAAGATGGGAAGATGAGGGAAACGTGAAGTTAAGATGAGAAGATGAGAGAAACATGTGGATCATTTAAGATGGCAAACTGATGAAAAGTGGTGAGGATGAGATAAGGTGGCAAGGTGAGGAAAGTGAAGAGAATGAGATAAAGTGGCAACAATAGAGAAAGTGGGAAGGATGAGAATAGGGGGCAAGATGAAGGAAAGTGATGAGGATGAGTTTAGGTGGCAAGACGAGGGAAAGTGGTGAGGATGAGATAAGATGACACAATGAAGAAAAGTGGTAAGGACAAGATGGGTGAGAGGATGAGGGAAAAAGGCGAGATGACCAGATGTGGGAATATGGCAAGGTGACTCGATAAGGGAATTTAGCAAGGTGACATGATCAGGGAATATGGTGAGGTGACTAGAAAAGGGAATATGGTGAGGTGACTAGAAAAGGGAATATGGTGAGGTGACAAGATGAGGGAATGTGGGGAGATAATTAGATGAGAAAAACAGTGAGGTGACTAGATGAGGCAATATGGTGAGGTGACAAGAATAGGAATTTTTATGAGAGAAGTGAAACTGTTACTTGATCAGTTATGATTAAAAGGTTTACAGACTTAATGAATGTTTATAACAACAATTTATATAACAAATTTTTGCCAGACTTTAACAGGTGTGTGTGGTCTGGTTCTCAACAGTGAAAAAAGTGTGTTCTTCTTGAAGTATGTGTGATGATCTGCAGGTGACAAGTGTTGAAGGCTTGAGGTGAAACTGTGCAGGACAATTCTCATCCATGGAATTAGTGGCTTAGAATCTGCTTGTAAGCCAGCTGAGCTAGTTCCTTGGTAAACTCTGTCAGAGCTGATACATGGTAGAAGAACTCATTGTCGTTGCCTTCATCTGCCCAAATAAATATGAGGAAGCATTAATAATTATTTCATGAGACATAACAAGAAAGATTAGAAGCTTCTAAGAGTGAATCTGGTAAGTGTGTTCCTGATTATTCCTTTTTAAAGCAATCCAGTTCATCCAATCATTAATCTGGTTCCATCACTGTTTATGAGGAAAGGGATTCCCACAAGATGAGGATTTGTAGCTGCAGGAGCTAACATCAGTGTCTCAGGAGAAGGATTCCCACATAATGAGGATTTATAGCTGCAGGAGCTGACATCGATGTCTCAAGGAGAAGGATTCCCATATGATGAGGATTTCTAGCTGTAGGAGCTGACACTGGTGTCTCAAGGATAGAGATTCCCATATGATGAGGATTTCTAGCTGCAGGAGCTGACACTGGTGTCTCAAGGAGAAGGATTCCCACATGATGAGGATTTCTAGCTGCAGGAGCTGACATTGGTGTCTCAAGGAGAAGGATTCCCACATGGTGAGGATTTCTAGCTGCAAAAGCTGACATTGGTGTCTCAAGGAGTGGGGTTACCACATGATGAGGATTTCTAGCTGCAGGAGCTGACATTGGTGTCTCAAGGAGAAGGATTCCCACATGGTGAGGATTTCTAGCTGCAAAAGCTGACATTGGTGTCTCAAGGAGTGGGGTTACCACATGATGAGGATTTCTAGCTGCAAAAGCTGACATTGGTGTCTCAAGGAGAAGGATTTCCACATGATGAGGATTTCTAGCTACAGAAGCTGACATTGGTGTCTCAAGAAGAGGGATTCCCATATAATGGTTAATAGTTGTCACAGCTGACATCCATTTTACATGGAGTGGGATTTCCATGTGATTGGAATTTCTAAAAATCAAAGCTGACAACACACTCCTGAAGTCTGGAGTCTTCAGCCTGGGCGAATACATCGCCACTAGACACTAGCAGGGCTATCATGATCAGCATACAGCAGCCATACCAAACAAGGAACACACTTAAAGAGGAGATGAGAAGATACAGCAGCTAAATCACACAAGGCATTCACTTAGAGAGGAGAATAAAACAGCTAAAGCATACAAGGCCTTTACTATGAGAGCAGAATAGAAGATACAGCAGCTATAAGCATACAAGGCATTCACTAGAAGTGTAAAAGAGAAAAATAAAGCAGCCATATCATACAAGGCTTTCACTAAGAGAGTCGAAGCGAAGATACAGCAGCTATATCACACAAGGCACACACTAAAAGAGGAGAGGAAAAGATACAGCAGCTCCTTGTAGAATATTTGTCTCTAAATTGTTTCAGTTCATCCCCCCCCCCCAACCCCAAGACTCCAAGACTCCCCTTGATGAATATATTGCAAGACCTTGAGTATTTGGCAATACCCTCTCCCCCCCAGGTTAGGAACCACTGTTGTAGAACACTGGTACTATGGCCCCTTGAGTATTTGGCAATACCCCCCCCCCCCCCCCTTTTCCCCCTTTCCCCCAACATAACAAAATGTGATTAAAAAGAGAACACTAGATTCCGCAACAAGCAAAAGACAGTGTGAAGATACATTTTGGTCAGAATTTGCTCCTAATCTTTAAATGCCTGTATTAGCATATTAATTAGACTTTTAACTGTAGATATACAAACTACGGTCGGCTCTATGGCTAAGTTGATGTGAACGTTTCGTAATGAGGGGATGCCGGGTTCGATCCCAGCTGCAGGCCATGCGCCTTGCTTTGGTTTCGACAGTGGTATCAAGAAAGCCGACCGTCTAGAAAGCAATGGCAAACTACTGGACGTAAATTTGCCTAGAAAAACCACACAACAGCCAGGGGCTGTTGGGGTTGGTTCTGCAACGTCCTGTAAAGGATACGCAACTAACCTATACAAACTGCTTATGGAAACATAAAAGGCCTTTGGCTTTTTTGTTTTATAAAAAGTGTTAAAATATTTTGTTACTTTATTTATAATTAAACAAGAAAAATAATATAACGAATTATTACTAATTAGGGCTGTACCGAATAGTGATTTTCACTATAAGAATAGCTGGACCAACTATTCGGCCGAATACAAATATGAATACGGATAGTGAATCATCATCATCAGGTGATCTGCGATCTCCTGCAAGATGTATTTGTTCGTGTACAGACACACCTCCATGCCATGCAACAAGACTGTCAAGAATCTTATCTTGTTGTCTTCCTCTATCCCTCCTTCCACATATCTTTCCAGTGGTTACCACATGTTCCATATTCCCTCATCTTATATATAACATGGCCAAAAAATGATAACTGTCTCCTTCTGATATTTATGAGTAGTTGTCTTTGGGCTCCCGCCTCTATTAAAACCTTTTGGTTGCTTTTTTTTTTTTTGGGGCTGTCCAATGTATTTTAAGCATTGTTCTGTAAAACCACATCTCTAAGGCCTCAAGAAACTGTTTGGCCTGCCTACCGATTGTCCAGGACTTACAGCCATATGTTAAAACTGGATGTATGTAGCAAGCAAGAATTCTTTTTTTAACCTTCAATGACAAAGATATATTGCATAAGATGTTCTTTATTTTATAGAATGCAGTTTTTGCCTGTCCTATTCTGTTTCTTATTTCAGTAATGCATCTTCCATCTGATGTTATCCATGTGCCCAAATATATAAATTTCTGTACGTTGTCCCAAAATAAAACCATTGACTTTTAAAACACATTTAGGAATAATTATTTTCTTTGATACCACCATTACTTCTGTCTTTCCACTATTTAAACTGAGGTTACATTCTTTCACTTTCGAATAGTGTATATAGTGTATAAAATAGATCTAAAAAAAAAAACATTCATAATTTCAAATGTACGCTGAAATTTTACTTCACAAAATTTAGTACAGAATAGTAAACATTTTTAAAAACATTTCTGTCTTTCCCACTATTCAAACTGATGCCAATTCTTCCACTTTCGTGTATAAAATAGATCTAAAAAAAACATCCATAATGTCAAATGTACGCTGAAATTTTACTTCATAAAATGTAGTACAGAATAGTAAACATTTAAAAACATTTCATGTTTTGCATCCTTCAGTCAGTCAGTCTATGGTAACTAATACCTAGGAATGAAAGTATTCTTAGTTTTATAACAAGTAAATTATCACTGACAGCTTAGTTAATCCATGAAAGCGGCATTAGCTTTCCAAAAAACAAACAAAATCGTTCCATGTTGTCAGCATTAAGGCAGCTTCTTGTCTCACTGAAGGTATTTCCAGCTGTACTAAACTAAACAGATGTTCACTTGGTACGCTCGTAGGTGGTGCACAAAGATAACGCTTGTCAGTATGAACCAAGGTGGGGAATCTTGATATGTTTATTTTCCACCAGTCCAGAAACGGGTGTAAGGTAACGACTATTCGAATTTGGCCTGACCGCAACTATTCGGCCGAATACCGAATAGTTATAAGGTCCACTATTCGGTCCCGAAGCGAATACGAAGCGAATATTTGGTACAGCCCTATTACCAATACATATACACAGCACCCTCACCTCCCAGGAGTCTATTGTTGTAGAACACTGCTACTATGACCTCCATGGACAGCCTGTCTATCCCTGACCTATTACTGGTCTCATGTCCCTTCATTACAACATGTATTCAACAATCTCTTTACACCAAAAAATTTTAAGTTATCTGCTCATCTTTTACAGGGTACTGCAGAACCAACAACAGCATTTTTTGTGTGTGGCTGTTATGGTTTTTCTATGCATATTTACCTTCTGTACTTCTTTACACGGAGCCGGACTTTTTTCAAAAATGACCTTGGCTCCCAGGTCGACCCAGCCTTGAGTGGGTATCTGATCAGTCCCAGGAAGTAAAGGTGGCTGGCGTGATGCTGACCACATCACCCATCTTGTACCAATTTTTCTATAAAATATAGGTCTAGCCCTATATGCCCTATACGCCTAAAGGCGTGGAAAAGGGTCCTTTACTTTACTTACTTTACTTCTTTACAACAGGTTGTGATAAAAGAACCCATTCTGACACTGGGAGACTGTGCTCAGACCTAGAATACCGACTGACGTAAGTTAAAGGAACTGTGAAATATTAGACTTTCACACATACTAGAGGTCAGATGGCTTGAACAGAGATGGGATTACTCTCATGACATTCTGGCTGCCTTTACTTTGCATAACATTTACTGATAGCCATTTAGGCTTAGTCAACACTGTGGCCCAGCTCAAATGTTCCAAATGCACAGAGATTAGAATAAGTACTAGCATTGCTAGTCAATGTGCTGTCATGTCTGCCCATGAAGAGTTTGTCAACAAATCAATCGGTCTTTGTGTTTCATCTCTGACCTGTATTATCACAGGAGGTCTTATCGCTCCAAATCTCATCAATAAAATGCTCCAATGTTGCTTTTTTTTGGCCTCTGCTGCACAGCGCTTAAAAAACTCTTATCTTATCTTTCTTATCTCTTTCCACACACTCCAACTCCTCCTGTGAGCTTAGGGCTGTCTGTCACACTTTCTTTAAATGCTTTACTGCTGCTCTCTTTAAATTCCATGCCTGTTCAACCTCTCATGTCCACCATAGAGGCTGCATAAAAGTAGATCTGTCGGCCCTCTTACATGCCCTCTGTTGAAGGAGTCCAAGAAGGGAGTTAGTCCGCTCATACTTGAAAGGCCTATGAGCTCTTGAAGCCTTGACTTTCTTGGATTTGGAAATCAATACCGAACATGGCTGTTGGTCACTTCCATGATCGCTCAGGACAGTCCACTTGGTGTCCAGTACTGCTGACTGGGTAACCAGAACCAGGTCAATAGCCGTGTCTGCATCACCAGGCCTCATTGCCATTCTAGTTAGCGTCCCATCATTTAAACAGACAAGGTCTGAATCAACCATGGCGTACACAGGCTAACACACTTGAATGCTTGCCTAGTTGTCCTGTGTTTGCATCTCTTTTCAGATAGAGCTTTCTTTCCCGTCATAAAAAGAGTCCCAGACTAATTTTTTTAGAAGAAACTGGGGCTAGTGTGAAATGAAACCGACCACATCATTGGGCTCACTGACCTAAACAATATAAGACAAATATCCTACACCCAATATGTCTCACAACCAGAAAACAGGATCTACTGTTTACCGGGCAGACTTCCTTGTATACAATTATGCTAATAGCAGTCTTGACTGAATTCACCCTGAATATGTAACAATGCATACCTACAGTCTGAGTTATGGAGAATGGCTCATACATCAATCAATATAAATGTGTACAATTTGCAAGCTTATCTGTTCACATTCAAAGACACAAAGACTGTGGTTAAAGGTTAGTAAGCTCATTTCACAATTATCCACAAGATTTGACTTTCAGGCTGGGTGGTTTAGAAAAAGACTATTCTTGTAGCTTGCAGACAGTGGTAAGAGAGTAGCACCATGAAGGAGGCTGCAGCCTCACTAGGTCATATTCTCACAAATAACAGCCAAATTTTTAATTGCTCCATTCCTGTGCTAGTGAAAAACCACACACAATACCCATTGCTGTCTCATACGAACAGTGAAAGAGACAGCCATGCCAGCATAATCCTAAGTTTGCACATGCATCAAATACACAAGGTAGCTGCTAAAGATGCCAACATCTACAATCTGTCACTAACATAGCTGAGAAAATAGGAGTCACCAAGAACAGCAAGTTCACCCATATGATTACATAAGGTGCACCACCAATTCTTTGGGTAAGAGAGTCTAAAAAATCTGCAAAGCTGAAAAAGGTGGACAGCGAACAATAATATTAGTAACAGCAACTCCATGAAATTATCAAACAACAGAGAGGCCTTCACATAAATTATTGTCAATGCCTGTTTTAGACCGGGCAGCAAAAGAAGGCACATCAGACAGAAATGTTGACAACTGTTTACCTGCATCTGTAAACTCATGTGTGTCCAGGATCAGCTCTCTGAAAGTGTCTAAGACTCTGTTGAGGAATGTCAGACGGGCCCTTGGTGTATCTATGACACCCAGTATACAATCCAGCATTGCCATCACCTGAGTGAGACTGTAGTTATGTTTAACACACACCTGAGAACATAACACAAGTGGCAGGTAAAAAAAAAGGGGGCCTCGTCAATACTTGAGTAAACAATAAGCAGTCCTACACTGATAACAATAAACATCTAATCAATGTGATTAGCAAATTCTGGTTTAGTTTGCTGGTTGTAAAGTATGGCTGTCACTGCAGACTTGGAGAACTAATGAAGTGTTTGACGTCCTGATTGTCCATACATACAGTCTTACAGTCTGGTATGGATAAAGTATGACTGTCACTGCAGACTTGGAGAACTAATGAAGTGTTTGACGTCCTGATTGTCCATACTCACAGTCCTTACAGTCTGGTATAGATAAAGTATGGCTGTCACTGCATACTTGGAGAACTAATGAAGTGTTTGACGTCCTGATTGTCCATACATACAGTCCTTACAGTCTGGTATGGATAAAGTATGGCTGTCACTGCAGACTTGGAGAACTAATGAAGTGTTTGACGTCCTGATTGTCCATACTTACAGTCCTTACAGTCTGGTATAGATAAAGTATGGCTGTCACTGCATACTTGGAGAACTAATGAAGTGTTTGACACAAGTCGGGGTCAGCAGTAGTTCACTGGCCCTGATACAAGTCGGGGTCCTGAGTAGTAGTCCTTACAGTCTGATGATGCATAAAGTATGGCTGTCACTGCAGTAGAACTTCACTGGCCCTGATGGAAGTCGCGGTCAGCAGTAGTTCACTGGCCCTGATGTAAGTCTTGGTCAGCATAGGTTCACTGGCCCTGATGTAAGTCTGGGTCAGCATAGGTTCACTGGCCCTGATACAAGTCGGAGTCAGAAGTAGTTCACTGGCCCTGATACAAGTTGGGGTCAGCAGTAGTTCACTGGCCCTGATGCAAGTCTGGGTCAGCAATAGTTCACTGGCCCTGATGCAAGTCTGGGTCAGCAGTAGTTTACTGGCCCTGATGTAAGTCTGGGTCAGCATAGGTTCACTGGCTCTGATACAAGTCGGGGTCAGCAGTAGTTCACTGGCCCTGATACAAGTCTGGGTCAGCAGTAGTTTACTGGCCCTGATGCAAGTCTGGGTCAGCAGTAGTTTACTGGCCCTGATGCAAGTCTGGGTCAGCGGTAGTTCACTGGCCTTGATGCAAGTCTGGGTCAGCAGTAGTTCACTGGCACTGATGTAAGTCTGGGTCAGCAGTAGTTCACTGGCACTGATGTAAGTCTGGGTCAGCAGTAGTTCACTGGCCTGATGTAAGTCTGGGTCAGCAGTAGTTCACTGGCACTGATACAAGTCGGGGTCAGCAGTAGTTTACTGGCCCTGATACAAGTCGGGGTCAGCAGTAGTTCACTGGCCCTGATGCAAGTCTGGGTCAGCAGTAGTTTACTGGCCCTGATGCAAGTCTGGGTCAGCAGTAGTTCACTGGCCCTGATGTAAGTCTGGGTCAGCAGTAGTTCACTGGCCCTGATGTAAGTCTGGGTCAGCAGTAGTTCAATGGCACTGATGTAAGTCTGGGTCAGCATTAGTTCACTGGCCCTGATGGAAGTCGCGGTCAGCACTGGCACTGATGTAAGTCTGGGTCAGCAGTAGTTTACTGGCCCTGATGCAAGTCTGGGTCAGCAGTAGTTCACTGGCACTGATGTAAGTCTGGGTCAGTAGTAGTTCACTGGCACTGATGTAAGTCTGGGTCAGCAGTAGTTCACTGGCACTGATGTAAGTCTGGGTCAGCAGTAGTTCACTGGCACTGATGTAAGTCTGGGTCAGCAATAGTTCACTGGCACTGATGCAAGTCTGGGTCAGCAGTAGTTCACTGGCCCTGATGTAAGTCTGGGTCAGCAGTAGTTTACTGGCACTGATGTAAGTCTGGGTCAGCAGTAGTTCACTGGCACTGATGCAAGTCTGGGTCAGCAGTAGTTTACTGGCCCTGATGTAAGTCTGGGTCAGCAGTAGTTTACTGGCCCTGATGTAAGTCTGGGTCAGCAGTAGTTCACTGGCACTGATGTAAGTCTGGGTCAGCAGTAGTTCACTGGCACTGATGCAAGTCTGGGTCAGCAGTAGTTTACTGGCCCTGATGCAAGTCTGGGTCAGCAGTAGTTCACTGGCACTGATGTAAGTCTGGGTCAGCAGTAGTTCACTGGCACTGATGTAAGTCTGGGTCAGCAGTAGTTCACTGGCCCTGATGTAAGTCTGGGTCAGCAGTAGTTCACTGGCACTGATACAAGTCGGGGTCAGCAGTAGTTTACTGGCCCTGATACAAGTCGGGGTCAGCAGTAGTTCACTGGCCCTGATGCAAGTCTGGGTCAGCAGTAGTTCACTGGCACTGATACAAGTCTGGGTCAGCAGTAGTTCACTGGCCCTGATGTAAGTCTGGGTCAGCAGTAGTTCACTGGCCCTGATGTAAGTCTGGGTCAGCAGTAGTTCACTGGCCCTGATGTAAGTCTGGGTCAGCATAGGTTCACTGGCCCTGATACAAGTCGGGGTCAGCAGTAGTTCACTGGCCCTGAGGTAAGTCTGGGTGAGCCCTGAGGCCAAACAGTCAAACTATGCCTTACCTTAGCCCTATTCCAACTTTGGTCTTTACTGGGCAGATTAATATCACTGTAAAGCCTAAGTTGTTTTTTTTTTTACAAAAAGTGATAGCTGAATATTTCACCAGGGCTCATCTGGCTTCACTAAAATGACATGTAACTTACCAAAATAACATGTTGCCCCACCATTTACTCCCCCCCCCCCCCCCTCCCTCGGACACACACACATAAAACGGCCACTTTTGCCTGTATTTACCACTACTGTGGCGTGGGCAGGGCAGGGAGGGGTGTGGGGATTGATACTGCATAATTAGGGCTTATGGATAATGCAGTCACCACAAACTGTAAGCCTTGGATCATATTTTTCCACCTCGAGATGTAAAATCTCCAACCTTTCAGATGATTCAAACCCTGGTCTTTCAACAAATCACCCGTAATAACCAACTTACCAAACATAATGATGCAATAATGCTGGCCAGCTCTAAGAATCTGCCATTGATAGCTTTGCTGACAAGCATCTTTGTGGCAATGCATTCTCCACAAGCTAGTAATAATCCTGCAACATTTTCAATCAACCAGTCCTCAGGAGTACCTGAATGTGACAATGTATTGAAGCGGTAATAGCATTCATCTGCACAGGAGTTCAATGTGACACAGTTATATTTCCATGCTTCCCAAATATAAACATGTCTAGATGGAACAGGTGGTTCAGATAGTCTTAGTATGTCTCTTGAATGTGTTTAACAACAACACAGCCAGTGATTCAACAAATCAGCTGAAATTAAGTCTATTATAAAGCACATTGTCCAGTGAGTATGACGACAATTCATTATCAATAACAATGGACAGTTCAAGTTATTGTTGCTGTGTATTTACATACTATGATAAGCTCATTTAACACAATGATGCTTCCTATACTTCAATATAAGTTGCTAGGACGTTATTTCATTACGAGCAGGTTATTCACTCTTCTTGACTGTAGAAATATCTCTTCTAGCGAAACTTAACCAAATTTACTACCGGCCAGTCAACTCTCTATTCTATAGTGCAAGTTCTTGTTGACCGCCCAGCTTCATGGTCCTTGCCTAACTGTCAACGCTACTAGGCAACAACACCTCAGACATCACTTCTCGAGAGCTGACTCTCCTTCCCCTCTTTCTCTTTTTTCCAGCCCTCTTTTATCCTTTGTTCTTTTCCCCTGGCCCATTTGTCATTTCTGTCACCTGTCATCTGTCGATTCTCTGCTACCTTTCTAACCTCTCATCAGTTTTCTTGCTTGGCGACCTGAACTGACTGCCTTGAGTACCCTTGACATGTGTTATCCTCCTGATGTATGGTTATGGTTGCCCTTCTGAAAGCTTGTCTATCTCTCACGTTGGCTACTTGCAACACCTGCTCTTAGAACTCTGGTTGTCATGCTTATAGCAATCCATCTTTCTATACTTGACAGTCAGGATCTCCCTGCATATCCCAGGGTGGCCTGACATATCCTATCTCACGTTTCCATGTCAGAGTGTCTTTAGTTTATTAGCCCTTATGTGGTACCTGTTAATCTCTGACCGCTCCCCTGTGTTACAACATGCTGCACTATGTTTGTTGACAGGGAAGCTGGGGCATTTAAAGCATATGGTATGTACGTCTAACTTTAAGTAAGCAGTATAGGACAGAACAGTCTCATGTTTTAACACATACTATAATACTCTCATGGGGATAACAATGGCTGCCTAGGAGATTTTGTGGCTGGGTTTTGACATGTTGCATCCTTGCCTATTCTAGACCATGGTATAATGAGGTGCAGCAGCCGGTTCCCTGCCTTGCCACCTTTCCTTGCCAGGTTACGGTAACATTCAAACAATTAACTGGTTCCAGTCGGGGTCATCTTTAGGACTAGAATCTGTTGACAGTGAAAAAGCTACACCCTATAGAAGAAACATGTCAAACTGACATCAGCTTTCTCCTTGTATTGATTTTCTGTCTAGCATGAATATCTGGGCTGAAACACACATTCATAAAGATATAGATGACACAATGAAGACTGGGCCCTCCTAGCATCAGTATCACTGGCTGCAACACACATTCATAGAGACACAGATGACATACTGAAGACGGGGCCTCCTAGCTACAGTATCACTGGCTGAAACACACATTCATAGAGACACAGATGACATACTAAAGACTGGGCCTCATAGCTTCAGTATCACTGGCTGAAACACACATTCATAGAGACACAGATGACATACTAAAGACTGGGCCTCCTAGCTACAGTATCACTGGCTGAAACACACATTCATAGAGACACAGATGACATACTAAAGACTGGGACCTCATAGCTTCAGTATCACTGGCTGAAACACACATTCATAGAGACACAGATGACACATTGAAGACTGGGCCTCCTAGCATCAGTATCACTGGCTGCAACACACATTCATAGAGACACAGATGACACACTGAGACTGGGCCTCATAGCTTCAGTATCACTGGCTGAAACACACATTCATAGAGACACAGATGACACACTGAGACTGGGCCTCATAGCTTCAGGATCACTGGCTGAAACACATATTCATAGAGATACAGATGACACATTGAAGACTGGGCCGCATAGTTCCAGTATCACTGGCTGAAACACATATTCATAGAGATACAGATGACACATTGGAGACTGGGCCTCATAGCTCCAGTATCACTGGCTGAAACACACATTCATAGTGACAAAGTTGACAAACTAAAGACTGGGCCTCCTAGCTTCAGTATCACTGGCTGCAACACACATTCATAGAGACACAGATGACACACTGAGACTGGGCCTCCTAGCTACAGTATCACTGGCTGCAACACACATTTATAGAGATTCAGATGTCCCAAACATCATGGCAGAGAATATCTTCTGCTCTAGCACTTGAATTCTGGGTTAATTATAATATTTTGAATGTCAGCTCATCTTCTCCTCCACGGCCAGACTGTTTCACTCCATCAGAGATGTAGCTCCTTTGTTGATAACTAACGTTGCATAATTCTTTCATATCGCCTGAGATGTAGCCTCTCTGTTGATAACTAATGTTGCTGCATTCTAAAAGTAGTGCCACAGTGGCACTAATTTAAGGAGTAAGTATAATAGTAACATCACAGTACCAGTACTAGGTGTCAGTTGATGAAGTAAATATAACCGCAGTACCAAAAAAAGAATGACTGTAACAGTAGTACTACAGTGTCAGGGAGCATGAACTCTTTGAGTCCCAAGAAGCGCATCATACGTTCATAGGTTTCTATCTAGAAACCCAGTAAACACAAAATGCGCCAATTTTACGTCTCTCTTTACTACCTCTTGGGCCTGGGATGCTAAACCCTCTGGGATTCAAAGAGCTAATGAAGTGAATATAACCGTTGTACCACAGTTTCAGGCAGCAGTTAATGAAGTGAATATAACAGCAGTACCACAATAGGATGAATATAACAGTAACACTACAGGGTTAGGCCGCAGTTATTAGAGTGACTATAACAGTTAGTTAGCCGACAGATTATCCTCATGCACATCCCACCATTTAGTCCATTAGTGGTCAGATTCCCTTGTTAGTCAATCCTGCAGCATGTAGTGGCTCACGACACCAGTTCTGTGTTGGCTTCTTATTCTTCTTTAGCTTTCTGGGTTCTCCTGTCAACTACGGCCGGTAGACAACAGTAGACGGCCGGTTAGTTGGAGTTCTATCTCCTGGCTGCAGTGCAATTACGGAGTGGAAAGGAGGGAACGAAACAAATGACATAATTACTGTGTGTTGGCGATAGACAGCGTGCAAAGCCCTGCTATAATCATACGGTTACGGTTTGGGTTAGGCTTTGGGTTAGGGTTAGGGGTAGGGTGTGGGTTAGGTGTAGGGTTTAGGGTTAGAGTGTGGGTTAGGGTTACGGTTAGTGTCGCCGCATCTCGTCTTCGCACAAACTCATAGTAGCAACCCAAACCCTAACCCTAACCCTAAACCTAACCCAAACCCTACCCCTAACCCTAACCCAAACCCAAACCCTAACCCAAACCCTAACCGTATGATGACAGTAGGGCACTGCACGTTGCTTATCGCCAACACACAGTAATTATGTCACTTGTGTCGTTCCCTCTATTCCACTCCGTAATGCATCGCAAGAAGCGGTAATCAAACGTGGTCGCTAATTTGAGTCGCAGCGCGGGGTCTGCTAGGTATGTCGACCTCACTGTGTTTTTTTATTCGTGCCCTCTCCAGTCCGTAATTGTACTGCAGCCAGGAGACAGAACTCCAACTAACCGGCCGTAGTTGACAGGAGAGCCGCTTTCTGCATAGTGCTCTTGTCGTCTGGCCACACCCCTTCTAACATGTTATTTGTGCAGTCTGGTCATTGTTGCAGATTCACAGTCATCACTTTGTTCCTGCAAATGTCTTACTTCTGGTAGAGCATTTAGAATATCAGCATGGTCCATGGCTCGTCCACCGTCCACAGTAGCTTTAACCTGCATGCTTGCTCATTTTCATACACATTTGCGTGGCCTGGCACAAATATGAAACTCATATGTGTCAGCCCCGACCGCTTGAGATACTCAAGCCACTGTCCTCGGATCCAGTCCTTCTCTATCTTCCCCAGCATACTCATTGAGTCACTCAGTGAATATAGTGTCTGACACTAAGGGAGTAAATATAACAGTAATACCACAGTGTCAGACACTGATGGAGCTTAGTGCAGTTTCATGTTTAGCAATTTAGCTGATGTTCTGCCAACAGTCTTGTCTTGTTAAGTTGATCTGGAAATCACTGTAAGCTCAACATAAAAATGTGCATTATACTATGGTATTCCCCAACAACAAACAAGCAGAAACTACTGGAAAGAAAACATAAGCAGTCTAAAATGGTAATGATGATATGAACGCACCTGTCATCTCATCAATAATACAAAGGATTTCATCGCCTGACCACTCTGTACTGTGGAGGTGAAGAATCTGAAGAATATTGGAGACGCTTCCAAAAAATAAAGATGCATGCTCTTTGTCTGCAGGTGTTGTTTCACTCATCTCATGCCACTGGATGGCTCCAGCTGAAGGGGTCAGCACAAATATCACATTGACTTTTTCTGCTAATAATCTGTTACATTAATATACTCACACAAATATCCATTCAAATACATTACTAATTCTCCCAGATGTATGTCAAAGCCAGGGTGCATAACTACTGATCTCTTGGGCATTCACTTTCCACTCATTCCCACTCTAGTCATTGTGTGCATATCATCTCTCTCTCTCTCTTAATCTCTCTCCCCATCACTCTTTTTCACTCTTTCTTTCAATCTCTCTCAATATCTCTTTCTCTCTCTTCACCACCCATGCTTTTGTTTTTGACTTGATATTAATAATATTCATATTATTACATGAACATAACGTGCTTTATTGATGAGATACAACTGCTGGGTGAAAGATGGGAGTTTGGAAGCGCTGAGTGTAAGACAGACCTGCGTGCCTAATTTGTAACCCTTTGAAAATGAAGTTAGTTCGTTCGTTCATCTCTCCACCTCTGTGAAAAGGTACTGAGTCTTACAAGAGTGACACAGTGCAACACTTAACAAATCGAGCAGCTTTGCTTCCCTCAGCCTTCCCTTATAACTGCTGATAACAAAGGTTGAGGGTTTTTATGTCAGGCTCAAAATACAAGGTGAGAGAGACCCTAGTTAATGAGAATGATATATCAAACAGACTGACATGATATGTCAAAGAACTGTATGAGTATAAAAGATGAGTAAACTGACATTCATCAATACTGAAGACTCTTGTGACCTCATCACAAGCTGGGGGAGCAATAAACATGATGAACGAAAGACAAGTCCCTGGTAGTGTCCAATTTCAATAGAAACAATAGCCACTGTAGAGGGTCCCTGGTAGTGTCCAATTTCAATAGAAACAATAGCCACTGTAGAGGGTCCCTGGTAGTGTCCAATTTCAATTGAAACAATAGCCACTGTAGAGGGTCCTTGGTAGTGTCCGATTTCAATAGAAACAATAGCCACTGTAGATGGTCCCTGGTAGTGTCCAATTTCAACAGAAACAATAGCCACTGTAGAGGGTCCCTGGTAGTGTCCAATTTCAATAGAAACAATAGCCACTGTAGAGGGTCCCTGGTAGTGTCCAATTTCAATAGAAACAATAGCCACTGTAGAGGGTCCCTGGTAGTGTCCAATTTCAATAGAAACAATAGCCACTGTAGAGAATGTTGTAAATATCAACTGGGAGTTATCCAATGATATAAAGAAAAGTTGTGTTTACCACAAGATGTCACCACCTCAACAACCATAACAGTGGAGAAGTGAACAGTGACATTTTACAACCATTTAGTCTGACCAGCCAGGTGCAGATGATACTGCTCCACATCATGCATGAGAGGTAGAACTTCAAACATAATTTGGAATTCTCAGAAAAATTATCTGTGTTCAAACTGTCAACAATAAAAAGAAAAAAGTGAAACATGAGAAATAATTTTTTTTTTAGATAATTTTACATACACACATGCAAACACTCTCTCTAACACACACACACACACACATACATGCATGTACACACGTACACACATACACTGATACAACTTACATGAGAAATGACCGGCATAGAGAATATACAACAATCTGGCTTGGAACACAATAGGCCAAGGCTTCAATATTCTAGTGATCCAGAAAGCTTTATCTGGAGTAGTGATACAAGGATCTAGGAAAATCCGTCTATAGAAGTGTCGAACTGTGGCCTCTAGGTGACAGTGGGAACCTGGAAGGTAAAATGCATTTCCTGTATGTCTCAAATATATGTTAGTTTTAGGAAGCATCATTCAAGGCAAGGTGTCAGTTAAAACTCTAAGGACCAAAAAGGTTCGTGAATGCCATTTTTTTTTAAATGAGTATTTCCAGAAATATATCCTTTAAAAAACACACACGTTGTTCGTCCATCATGAGTGATGGAGACCACTATTCATGCAAAGTAGTAATGATTATGAGTACGAAGGTGGCTGAACCTGGAAATTCTTGAGCAGTGCGGATAACGGATGGTAAGTGTGGGATTAGCAGTACGATTCTTTCTAGTCTGCCTCCATTTCTCTGCCTGGATGGTAGAATGCATTTCTTGTATGTCTCAAATATGTGTTAGTTTTAGAATGCATCACACAAGGCAAGGGGTCAGTGAGAACTCCAAGGACCAAAAAGGGAGGCAAATGTATACATACTACTCCTCTTTTAACCCTTTTGGCCCGCAAATGCAATTTTTTTTTTTTAATTGATATTTTCAGAAATACATCCCTTAAAAAACACATATAAAAGGTTACTAATATTTATTTATTTCTTTCAATTCATTCACCTGGCCTATTAAACACTGGGTCGCTACCACACATAATTCAACTATGTACATATAGATATGAAGTGTATCGCATGACAGTGGTTTTGTGAAGCAGAAGTGACCCTCTATCATCTTGGGGCTAAAGGGTTCAATCATCTTTGAGGCATAAACAGATACAACTGACGTGGACACGTAAGTAAAGGTGTCTTGCTGCAACATGACTATGCATGTTTGTGCATGATTGTGTGTCACTCTTTCTGAATCAGTCTAGAACAAATATTTCTTTTCGGGATGGGGGGGGGGGGGGGAAATACCCTCTGTATTTCCTCGTTATGTGCAGTTCAAATCAGTGTTTTCCCATGGTGAACTAAAATGATGAGACACCATTTACTGTCTGACATATGTTGCTACATCCTGTGTACAGAAGTGACATCAACACATATTAAAGCACAATAAGGAATCTGTTTCACTGAAACACTAAATACAAATCACAAAGTCATTCTATCCTTACATGAGGCAACTGACTGAGGAAGTCAAAGATTAACCATGTGATTATCATGCTGTCGCATGCGGACAAGCACTAAAACACTCTGATACTGACTGAGCAAATAGGACGTCAAAACAATAGTACTATTGTTATGGAATGGGAACCTAGAGATTCAGAGAAAAAAGTTTGAAGGAGACGTGTGGTCGTGTCTCAATGGGTCCTTGAGGATGGTCTACCCCGGGATTTTACGAAGTAACCTCAGCCGATAGCTGGTACATTGATTGTTGCGCTCGGCAGGAAGCAGGAATATTTATAGCTAATGGATCTCTCAACTGAATCACCAAGGAGGGACATTGCCCTGTTATCTAGTATCCGACTGCATAAGAGGAGATCGATGTGACATTTAACGGATTATTTGCACATTTTTCTCATTTTGGATCAAAGTGTTTGTCAGTACACCATTTGTATACCCTATACATAGCCTTCAGCATTTAACTCCCGGTTGGGTGCATTGAAGTTCATTGTTAATGTATAGGCTTCCTGTTTCATAGTTGGATTTGATCTCTGACTGTTCTACCACACTTGGCTGGTGATATTGTAACATCTCTATATTGCACTCATTTTGGTACCTGACTGCACGTGGAAAAGGGACCTACGCCTCTCGGCATCGGGGGCACACGTTTCACCTGCTCAGGCACAACAAGTCAATTCTCTGTGTCAGGATAGTCAGCTCTATCACACACCCAACCGGATTCTTTTTTTGTTTTTGTTTTTGTGTTACCTGGTTTGGATGCCACCACAGTCTTGACATATCTAGGCATGCACATGTGTTGGCAGACAGCTTCAAAGGCTCGCTGGCACTCACTGTCGTCCCAGCCAGCTATCACTGTGTGCAGGAATTTGCCAAAACACAGCAGAGCAACACACCTGGACTGATCTTTGCATATATCTGAGTTGTTGCTGCAGGCCATCTGTTGTTGACAAGAGTCAGGTATATACATTCAGCATGAATCAAAGGTAACAGTGACAGCTGAGAAAGTCATCTTCATTGCACCAGGTTTTATCCTATTTTGCTCAGTCTCATTATGGAGAACAGACAGCCACCTGCCAAGAGCATAGCACAGGTATGAACTCCGCAACTTCAGTGACAAACCCCAGGATCTCGGTAATAATTGCACTAATAAACTAAACGACACAGCGGAAAAACAAACCCATGCTTTCAGAGCGCAAGGCAAAATGGTCAAGCCACATGAATACTGACAATTTATTATATTACATGAATACTTACAACTGATTATGTGACAATGAATACTGCCAACTGATCATATTTCATGAATACTGACAACTGTTCATGAGACATAAATAATTGAAAAATGATATTGTAACAGGAATATTAACTGATTATGTGACAGTGAATACTAACAACTGAATGTTGAATGTTGAATTAGGAATCGACATCATAGCCCTCAGGACACTCCCATAAGCGCTCTGTCCCCATCTTCAGCAGCAAACGAAGATTTCCAATGACACCAGTAACTGTCTGATTGTATATCAGTCTCGCCTTTCCCTTGAGAGTTGAGCATCAGCCAGATCCCCTGGCAAGTCCCTGCAGCGCCATTCTCCTCAGACCGTAATGATCTATTTGCACTTCCGCACTGTTCAACTCCTTCCCAGAGGCCCCTCACAACATCTAGCATGTCGTACATCAGTTTACCCCCAAGTAGAGCAGAGCCGGCCAGTCTATCTGCCTGCTCATTTCTCAACACATCGGCATGACCTGGAGAGAATATCTAAAGGATTTTAACTCGTTGGAACCTCTAAAGTGATGCTTGCCACTTTGCATGAAGCATACCTGTCTCCACATTTCTCAATATGCTCTGTGAGTCAGTTACAATCACATGTGTGTACAGCTGATTCTCAAGCCAGCGGAAGGCAGCAGTGACTGCTTCTACCTCCATTCTCAAACTAGACGGTGTGAAATCATATTCTGCAGCGCCAGCTGGCCAGTCCCCGCACTCACGACCCAAAGTGATAAGAACCCTACACAAGTCTGAAACTTGCTCAGACACTGTGAGCCACTCCTTACCTAGCACAAATAAATCAAGCCTGCACACATGTCTGACTGTTTCTTCAGCTTGCGCTATCCAAGACCTTCCTCTTTTCAGTCTGTGACCCTTAGCTCTCCACCCAGGGCTTCATGCAGGAGGTGCTTCTTGTCTGCATCTACCCTGAGATATGACTTTGCTTGCAGAACTTTGAGCCTATCTGCAACAGTAGGCATTGCAAGCATATATCACAAACATACTACCGGCGTATCTCTTGTAACCAATTTACCCGCATGGCTTCATTCTGTATGCGTTCAAGTTTCATCAGCTGTCTCTTTGATATGGTAAGCATACCAAGTCCATAATCTATCACCAACAGGATCACATGCTGGAAAATTGTGAACAACATTCTTTGTTCCATGTCCACTGGTGACATAATCTTGAGAGCATTGAGTCTTGTTTGGCATTTCACCACAACTGCCTCTACATGATCCCTGAAGGACAGGCTTCTATCAAAAATGATACCCAGACCTCAGTTTGCTTTCTCTCTTGAATGTTACTGTTATTAATTGTAAGGCTTGCAACATCCGCTCTTACAATTCTATTGTCCAGATAGCACCACAAAACACCAGTCAGTCACTTTGTCTACAGTTGCCTGTAGCTCTTGGGCCAGCCTTTGCCTAATATTCCCCTGCCTGTATGCAAGAACATCATCAGCAAATGTCAATATTCTTCAACACACGATGCTTCAAGTTCTGCAGTACTGCTTGTATACACATTGAAGAGCACTGGTAAAACTGCAGAACCCTGGGGTAGTTACGGGCTAATATTACACAATTCTGAGGTCCATGTACCCAGGCGAAAAGCAACCATAAGTGAATGCAAGACAGCTAGCTGCTATCCAGTTTACAAGCAGGGGGAAAAAAACCTTCTCCATGAGTGCAGATAGCAAAATATCATATCTGATTCTATTGTAGGCATTTTCAAGATCAAGTGCTGCCACAACTGTCTCCTCTCTGTTCTGGAAGCCCTCATAAACATTAAAAGCAAATGTAGCTGCATTGGACCAGGTATCTTTCCGGTAACTACCCAAAGCTTTTAGCAGGAGCTCTTTCCTTTCCAAAAACATTTGTATTTTAACAGCAATAACCTTCTCAAGCATCTCGCCAAAAGTATTTTGTAGGGTGATAATCCTGAAGCCGCTGAGTCTGGAAGGATCTTTTGCCTATTTTTGGAAGTGGGGTTAGGTAGCTGTGCACCCAATTTCAGAGCATAAAGAGGGGTGTACGACAAGGATGTGTACTGTCACCTGATTTGTTTTCACTTATATACAGTGAATATATAATGAGATCTTTAATTGATATGCCAGTAATTGTGGTTGGTGGGCACAATATAAACAATTTATGTTATGCTGATGACACAGTCTTGATAGCAGCAAGTCAAAAAGAACTACAGGAAATGATAGACATTGTGGTGATAACAAGTGGAAGAATGGGCCTTAGTTTGAATAATGGAAAGACAGAAGTAATATTGGTATCAAAGAAAATAATTATTCCTAAATGTGTAATAAAAGTCAACGGTGTTATTTTGGCACAAGTACAGAAATTTAAGTGTCTAAGCACATAGATAACATCAGATGGAAGATGCATTACTGAAAAAAGAAACATAATAGGACAGGCAAAAATTGCATCTTATCCTGTAACAAAATTATGCCATTTAACCATGTTGCTATAAGTCTAACCACCTGTGAAATGAGATGTTTGAGAATGGCTGCGAATAAAACCAGAAGAGATAGTGTGAGAAACGATGTGATTACAAGAACTATTGGAACCATACCCATCGTTAAATTTATTTGAGAAGCAAAGAATGAAATGGTTTGGTCACCTAGTGAGAATGGAACCAACGATGCCAGCATCAAGAGCATACAACATGAAAATCGAAACACCAAGAGGCAGGGGAAGACCAAGAAGAAGATGGATTGAAGGAGTCACGGACAACTTGAGACTTCATAACATCACGGTATATGAAGCGACTGAGCGCGCCCTGGCTCGGTTGCCGATCATCTGAATCTGATAGACTGCGACGCCTAGCGGCACAAGCAGATTTTGACAAAAGAAAAAAGAAGAAGAAGCTATAAGTCCCTCTTTTTTTAAATGTTTGTTTAAAACATAATCACAACTCATCTGGTGTGGTGAAGGACAGGTAAAAGTTTTCAATACTGTCTATCTTGCCCGAATGTAACAGTCAAAGCATTTACAAAAATATTAATCATTTCATGTACATGACAGGAAGTGCTACCTTATGTATCACAATTTCCTGTTATATTAAATAGGAGTCAGAGCATTTAGATACATCTACATACTTCTTCTACTGTTTGGTTTTTTAATTCCTTGTAAATAGCTGATTATCTACATTTTACTCTTGGGACACTATGCTCAGCTAATTCTAAATGATCTTTTACACATCAAACTAAAGCTGACATCTTAGTTTTTGTGGATTGTGTCTATTCATTTACAATGAGAAGATCTAGGACCAGTCCCCCCAATGCACCACAGCTAAGTCAGAGAAGATAACATTCGTTTTACAGACACACAAATGTACCAACCCTGGTCAAAAACTCATTAACAATCTTGAGTCTGTCTTTGGTTGCATACAAGCAAGTTGATCGTTTCATTAATAATCCTATAAAGAATAAAAAAAGATTTAAAATAAAGTTAAAAATTAAAAATTAAAATTAAAAATTACATTGAAAAGAATCTTCTTCTTTACATTCACAAGCTGTTAACTCTAGCAGAAAGGCTCTGGCTGCTCATCCACGTCCAGACTTTGGCCTTGTTCCAGGATTTGAGTTTTGTGTGCACATCTGTTTTACAAATGTAGTTTAATGTGTGCAGACTCTTGGTTCCTTGTCTGTCAGGCACATGCACTCTGACTGTGAAGGAAACACCGATCTTATCTACGTTGACAAGACCCCAGGTGGGAACCTGTTTCTAGGATGACCATGAAGAGGTGCAGATAGGTCTGGCCCAGTTGGGCCCTGGTGTAGTGCACCATGAAAGACTTCATCTGTGTCTGCATGTCTTGTTGTTACAGCTGTGATATTTGTGCACCTCGGGTGGTTCAGCACCTCTACATCCCAAACTGCAAAGAATTACAATTGATATATGAGGCCACATTATAAACAGATGCAATAAGCAATATACAGTCAATACCTGTCATTTACAAATACATACATCCACAAAAGCAAAGTTACTCATCCTATGGCATAAGAAAATGAGAATTTTCCAGAGACCTTATTCACAAAACTCCTATCACCTGAAAAAATTCAGATTAGGAGCATATCATGGATTTTCTGTCCATCATATTCGGATGTGCAAGGCAATGAGCAGGCTGAAAGATTAGTTGTTGCTGTTCCTCTGGGCGGTTAACTACTTATAATTAAGCTGATGTGGGGAAGACTTTAGGATCAAATGGAAGTACAACAGAACAGACAGCGAGTTCATACACTGAAAGACTAGTTCAACAAAGGATTAGTTGCATAGCTGCCAATTTTCTTTGGAAGGGAAGAAAACATCTAGAAACCAAAGAATATTTAGAAATATCTAGACTGCAAAGATACAACATAATAATAAAATCCAAATGAAAAAAGTAATAAATACATCGAATGAATGAATAAATAACATCACTTCACTTGGGACATTCCCACATGTTCTCCGTCTCTCTCTCTTCGGAGCCAATGAAGATACTACATGCTAATCGCCCCAGTTCCCACCTCATTAAAGTACAATTTATATTTGTTAACTGACATTTTGAATCAGCCACACTATTATCAGCACCCCCTAAAATTTTCACAATGTTAAAATATGTCCTGTACTTTCTGAAGTATGTTGTTCTCAGAAAAGAGTGAAATCTTTCAATACTTCTAAATATTCGGAAAGTCTCTGCTTTAATTCCTTGAATAACGAGATAAGACAATCTTGACAATGCATTCTTAAGTTGTTCTATGTATTTCTTCTGTCAACAGTCCTTGAATTATATCATCATTTTATAAACTGATTTGGTGGTATCCAAGGTATGGCTTATGATGCAAACATCCCCCAGTAGTGAGTCACTCATCTTTGCAGTTCTGACAACAGACGTCAGTGGTGTAATATCTCTAAATGGCATTGCAGTTTTATGCTTTTTTAGTCTCTGCATGATTCTTTAAGTCTTGCACTTTCGCCTTCACTTCAGATTTGCAGTATTTACAAAGAGGCTTGCTGGCATCCAGAAGAACTGCCATCACCTAGTTGTTAATTATGTTATCATGCAGCCACCCTTTCAGACATTTTTGTTCATGTTGCTTTACTTTTGGCATTTTTAAAGGTTTTTTAAAAAAATTTGAAGATGCATATGAAGGTAAGCAATTATTAAAAACATAAATCACATAAAAAAGAACCACGAAGTGGTTAATTTGCAATACAGTTGGTTTACAGTTCAAATAATTTTACTATGATTTAGGGGTGTTCATAATCAGTACTGAAGTACTACGAGTTTAAATAATAACAGTGACAGTAATTTACATGTGCCCAGACCAAAACAAAACCTGTAATAAATATTTTATACAGTAATTACTGAAACGATACTGAAAGAAAACTATAAAATACCAAACTATCAAATATCTAGCTCCAAATGAAAAACATCCAGAATTACATCAAACATCTAAACGTCAAAAATGACATCTAGACTCAGGCAGAAACATTTAGATCTAGATATTAAAGATATGGTGAAACATTTAGAATGGCAACCCTCATTAGTTAAGGTTCTGTAAGATATTCACCACTTGGGGGAAACAGGCAAACTTCTAATCAAGTTGCCACTGGTTCTATTAGCACTCCTAGTTGGCTATTCGTTACTCCGTTTGTTACTTGGTTACTATTTGTTGGTTATTAAAGAAGGAGATGGAGCATGTGTGGGAATGTCCCGAGTGCAGGGATATTAATTCTTAATTCATTCATTAATTTTTTTTTTTTTAACTGTTACAAACAATGAGCATGCTAGAAGAACAATGAGCAATCATACAGTTCTACATATACTAAAAGAGACAGCATATTTTGATGTGATCTGAGAAAAACTACAAGGGAAAATATGCAAGAGGATATAACAGACATATCATATACTGTGATGTATGGTAAAATATGTGACCAGATTGCTGACATCAAAAGAGCTCTTGTGTGTGTGTATACACAAGAGTGTTAGCCAGTGTATGTCAATCAACTAATAACTGTCAAACTCTAACACAAGTTACACTGAAACCCAGCTTCTTATACCATACATCTCACCAGTTAAACTATGTTACATTAGTGATTAGTAATTAGAAAGGCTTATCATTACAGCACTAGAGACAGATCCATAGGTGCACCGATCTCCTCCTCAAAAGCTCCACAAGTGTAAAACAACTGATGACACCTGTTCTGTGTTGGTTAAACGTCTTGTCCTCTTAGTGAAATGTTCATTTCTTGCAGCTCCAGGCTGCTCTCCCATGTCCATCAGTCTAGACAGGGATATGGAGCCATGTCCTTTGGCGTGCTCCTCTGTACGGTAAGTGCAGCGCATAGCATTGATAACATCACTTCCGTCGAGTACTGGGCCAGCCATGGCAACTGCAGTGTCAGCAAGATAGTCTGCACGCTCGTTCCCTTGCACACCCGCATGACCTAGCACAAAGATAAAGGTTAGGGCAGATATTCGTGAAGTGCTTAGTGTTTCAATTCATTCTTGCCTGATAAATCCAGCAATGGATTTTTTTAAGCAGTCTTCGAGTCACTAAGAATGCATATGTGTGTGAACATTTGAGTACCAAGCCATGTTAAAGCCCTTGTTACAGCCATAGTTTCTATTGTAAGGCTACTAGTTGTAACAGCAAAGGCGCCATTCATCTCCTTGATGGTTACATGCAGACTCCAATAAAATCTGTCATAAATACAGTTGCTGTAACAACAAGACATGCAGACAATGTAATCATTGCAGTTTAAGACTAACAAGACATGTAAGACAACCCAGTCTTACCCAGTTTATGGTATAAGTTCAGCATTGCAGCCTGCTGCTCCACAGACAACTGACCATGTATATCCTTGTAGGAGCAGCCATGTAGCCCAGCAAATCGTGTCACTCTGTAGCCCTCAATCAGATTCCTCATTGCTTTGGATGTTAGCGTCAGCAGGCTTAGATTTTCAACTGAAATAGAAATAGCTGTGTTACAAAACACATGAATATCGTATAGTAGAGTAGTGTGTCATTTAAACAGACACTGTCAAAACTTATGACAAATGAGATGAATGAAATTGATGACATTGCTTGTATAAAAGTGCAGTGAAACTGAGTCCGGCTCGTCAGTGGACGACTTTGTCGCCAATCGGGACAGTATTTGAATCTGTCTCTTTTGATCACATCAACAGTGCAGGTGTCCTTTGCAGGGTTCTTGGTGACATGCAATGCTGAGTCATTTGATATGACACACATAACCTATAACCTAAAGCTTCCCCTTCAGAGAAACTGTTTGAATGTGACATTTTTTTTTTTTTAAATTATCATTATTTTTTTTAGCAAAGCAATGGAAGGAGTCTGGCTGTGCATGCAGTACTAGTGATAGCACAGAAAGATTGCAAAATAAGAACACACAGCTGTACTTAAAAACAGCAAGGAGTATTAGCAATGTGGAACAGAATGAACCTCAACTTCAACGATGTCTTGCAGAGATGAGATAATGAGAGGGTATGAGGCCTTGAATATCACTGACTCCGATCTATGACCTATAAGAGAGCCACAGTACCACCATGACTTGCAGCCTTCCCACCCATCATGTCCCATCACATCATGTCCCATAACATCCAGGCAGAGATTTTATTTCACTGACCAGGGCTCTCAGGTGAGCCAGGCTACGATGGGCACCAGGAAATGTTCTGGGTCATAAATGGATACTAATTACATACTCTACCATGTGGTGACTCTCCAGTGAGATACTGACCACATTCTCAACCATGTGGTGCTGGCCAGTGAGATACTGACCACATACTCAACCATGTGGTGCTGGCCAGTAAGATACTGACCACATACTCTACCATGTGGTGACTGTCCAGTGAGATACTGACCACATACTCCAACAAGTGGTGACTGGTCAGGGATATACTGACCACATCCTCCACCATACCATGACTGGCCCAAAAAAATACTAAACTATCATAATATATCCAATACTCCTCGTGTCATGACAATGGGTTTTACTGACATACTATATCCTTGATAGTTCCAGTCTGGACTATACTGAGGTTATACTGGCATACTTTATCCTTGATAGTTCCAGTCAGGACTACACTGAAGTTGTACTGGCATACTATATCCTTGATAGTTCCAGTCTGGACTATACTGAGGTTATACTGGCATACTTTATCCTTGATAGTTCCAGTCAGGACAACACTGAAGTTGTACTGGCATACTATATCCTTGATAGTTCCAGCCTGAACTATACTGAGGTTGTACTTGCATACTATATCCTTGATAGTTCCAGCCTGGGCTATACTAAGGTTGTGACTGCATGCTTTATCCTTGATAGTTTTAACCTGAACTATAGTGAGGTTGTACTTGCATACTATATCCTTGATAGTTCCAGCCTGGGCTAAACTGAGGTTGTACTGGCATCCTATATCCTTGATAGTTCCAGCCTGAACAATACTGAGGTTGTGTTGGCATACTATATCCTTGATAGTTCCAGTCTGGATTATACTGAGGTTGTGTTGGCATACTATATCCTTGATATTTCCAGCCTGGATTTCACTGAGGTAGTGACTGCATACTATATCCTTGATAGTTCCAGCTCGAACAATACTAAGGTTGTACTTGCATACTATATCCTTGATAGTTCCAGCCTGAACTATACTGAGATTGTACTGGCATACTATATCCTTGATAGTTCCAGCCTGAACTATACTGAGGTAGTACTGACATACTATATCCTTGATAGTTCCAGCCTGAATGATCCTGAGGTTGTGTTGGCATACCATATCCTTGATAGTTCCAGCCTGAACTATATTGAGGTAGTACTGGCATACTATATCCTTGATAGTTCCAGCCTGAATTATCCTGAGGTTGTGTTTGCATACCATATCCTTGATAGTTCCAGCCTGGATTTCACTGAGGTAGTGACTGCATACTATATCCTTGATAGTTCCAGCTCGAACAATACTGAGGTTGTACTTGCATCCTATATCCTTGATAGTTCCAGCCTGAACTATACTGAGGTAGTACTGGCATACTATATCCTTGATAGTTCCAGCCTGAATGATCCTGAGGTTGTGTTGGCATACCATATCCTTGATAGTTCCAGCCTGAACTATACTGAGGTAGTACTGGCATACTATATCCTTGATAGTTCCAGCCTGAATGATCCTGAGGTTGTGTTGGTATACTATATCCTTGATAGTTCCAGCCTGAACTAGAGCTGTGAGGATCACAGAGAAATATTTCTGCTACTGCTGGAAATGGAACACAATCCACTGTTTTGGCAGGTGACATATAAACTGCTAACCAACATGGCTTTGTACATATTTCCATGATAAACCATTATAACAAAATAGACTTGATGAGGTGACACAAGTTTCTGATCAATAACAGACTCTTTAAGTCATTACATATTTAAAACAAATAAAATACTAATGGAGATCTATAAATGAAAATGATGTAAGGTGGTATGCCATAAAAAAAGCTTGATTAAATATAAAAATGGCAAATACAGGTACATATTTTGTGTCTGTACTTTAATGATTTGTAGATTTGTAACGTTAACAGGAAATAACTAGCACTGTTAATGACTAATAATGGTAAAACAATTCAACCAAACACTGACTGCAAATGAGTGTCCATACTGGCTCACAAAATAACTTCATATACTTGTCAAAATGTACCCATATATATTAAAATTCAAGTTTACATACTTGTCACACACACAAAAAACTTCCCATTCTCATCAGAATATAACTTCACCTACTAGTCAACATATAACTTTACATATCTGTCCAATTGTAACATCATATTCTTGCACGAACCAAAAAAAAAAAAAATTTATATATACATATATATAAATTGCTCATACTTGTCAAATATAACTTCACACACTTGCTCAAAAATATAACTTTACATACTTGCCAAAAAATACAATTTACTTTTTTTACCACCCCAAAAAAATGTAACTTCGCATACCTGTCAAAACAAAACTTTACATGTGTGTCAAAAAATAATTTCACATACTTGTCAAAATATAACCTCAGATACTTGTCACAATATAACTTCACATACTTGTCACAATATAACTTCACATACTTGTCAAAATATAACTTCACATAAGTAAAAAAAATATAACCTCATATACTTGTCACAATATAACTTCACATACTTGTCAAAAACTGGAAGATGTTAAATCTGAGCTCAACAGGTAGCAAGTCAAAATATCCCAGAGGTAAAGTGGCCAGTGTGTCCAGTTTTGTGATGCTGCCCAGCAGATT
Organism: Candidula unifasciata; assembly: GCA_905116865.2. Taxonomy (NCBI): domain Eukaryota; kingdom Metazoa; phylum Mollusca; class Gastropoda; order Stylommatophora; family Geomitridae; genus Candidula; species Candidula unifasciata. The sequence continues at coordinate 87,322 of CAJHNH020001212.1, read as the reverse complement.
TTTGTCCTTGCAACAAAGTCTGTCTGACCTTCGAGGCTTCTTGATGACCAAATGATTCTTGATATCCATGGTGACTTGGTGCTAAAAAAAAAAAAATAGTATAATAGCAAAATGAAATGGAGGTGGTAGCATGAAATCTGTCAGTTCCATAAAGAGAACTGGGTATGTTCCAGGCAAACAGGAAGTGAGACAATGAATCAGGTTCTGTATGCTATACAATAATCACAACAGGTGCTGTATGCTATATAATTATCACAACAGGTGCTGTATGCTATACAATTATCACAACAGGTGCTGTATGCTATACAATTATCACAACAGGTGCTGTATGCTATACAATTATCACAACAGGTGCTGTATGCTATACAATTATCCCGCTATACAGTTGAGACAAAAGGTGCTGTATGCTATACAGTTGAGACAATAGGTGATGTATGCTATACGGTTAGGACAATAGGTGACATGCTATACAGTTGAGACAATAGGTGATGTATGCTATGCAGTTGAGACAATAGGTGCTGTATGCTATACAGTTGAGACAACAGGTGACATATGCTATATAGTCAAGACAATAGGTGGTATATGTTGTACAGCTGAGATAACAGGTGATGTATGTTACACAGTTGAGACAATAGGTGCTGTATGCTATAAAGCTGAGACAATAGGTGATGTATGTTATACAGTTGAGACAATAGGTGCTGTATGCTATAAAGCTGAGATAACAGGTGATTATATTATACAGTTGAGACAACAGGTGCTGTATGCTATAAAGCTGAGACAACAGGTTATGTATGCTATACAGTTGAGACAACAGGTGATGTATGCTACACAATTATTATAACTAGTACTGTATGCTATACATTTATCACAACAGGTTATGTATGCTATACAATTATCACAACATGTGATTATGCTACACAGATGAGGCAATAGGTGCTGTGTGTTATATAATTATCACAACAGTTGATGAATGCTATAAAGATGAGACAACAGGTGCTGCATGCTAAACAGGTGAGACAGCAGGTGCTGTATATTATATAGTTACAACAGGTTATGTTATGTTATCACAATCAAAGTCACTGCACATTGGGCATTCTCATGCTTGCTCAGTCTTCCAATGCAGCAGCCACCCTAAGGTACTTCTACTAAGTGTTCCCTTGAGAAGTTGATTATAATGTCTCCTATCTTGGCCTCGAGGGCAGTATAGATGTGCTTTACCATGCTTTACTCCTATATCATGCAATTGTGTTAGTGTCAGAGAATTGTAATTATCCACTAACCCAGTCCGTACAGTTGATGATAACTGCTCTCTCTCCATGCTTCTTCCCACATGCGTTGGTGTATTGCCTGCCAGTTAGTTGGTCTGCTCGCTCATTACCCTTTACGCAAGCAAGACCAGGTGTGTAGATGAACATCCAGAACTTTCTGCCAGAGTTTACAGCTGGTGAACGTGAAGAAGAAGAGAAATGCTTTCTACACATTCAGAGCCATTACCACCTGTTTCTATCTTCTGAAGTATGTTTATGGAATCTGATACAATTACTGCCTGTGTGGCTGTTTGCTCTGCTGCCCATGTAGTGCTCTAGAAGCAGCAGTCATCTCCATGGTCATGTTTGATGTGGTTGCCTGGTAAGCGTCGCTGTCCTCTTGTATTATTTACCTCATTCGTTGCACTGTGTATGCCCATGCTGACATTGAACAGGCTTTACAGATCCATCTGTGCAGATGATGATGTCTTCTGGGTGTGAATGCTGATCTATCAGTGCCCTGACCTCTGTGTCTACTGACGCAGGAATCTGATCCTTACAATACCTTCCTAGTGTGATGACAACCTTAGAGATGCCACGCATGTCTGGTGTCTATTCTTTCCCATGACTGATCTAGGCAGCGTCGTTAGGCTACTCTTTTCGATTTCCAACTGCCAAAAGATTTTTTTTACATGCGCAGCAATACACATAGGCATCTGATCTTACTACCCAGAGGCCATTGAAAATTACTAGAAGTCCACATGAAATAATTCCAGCCTTCACCTGTGCCTGAACCCGGGACCTCCAGCACTCGGGGTGGATGCCATGCCTCGAAACCACTCAGCCCAATTGGGTAGAACATGTTAGGTCTTACCTCTAATGGGATATAAACATGTGTGCTAGTGAGACATGAATGAGATAGGTATTGAGGTGGAATTGTGGTTAGAAAATGACAGGGACATTTTGTGTGGAGGAGGCACATGAGGAAAGGAATGAGAATGAAGGAAGAAATGTTTGCAGAAAGGATGATAGCTAAGCATCTTAGAAAAAACAGACTAAACTCAAATGTTGAAAACAACGACCCTGCAATTCCATGCTGTAATTGTGGAAGACTTTTCATAATGTGGGAGGGGGTGGGTGGGTCTTGCTAGTAACATGCACCATCGCCATGGGCTTTTGAGTCCCATGCCTACTCATAGCACAATACAACACTATCGTCTTGAAAGATGGAAAGGTGCCAATCAATGGGTCTAGCATAAACCCCCAAAACAATAGTTTGTTGATTATCTGGATAATGTAAATAGTGAATCATTAAAAATAAACGTCCAAACTTAAGTTCAATAAATATTCGGCAATGCGATGATGAACATTTTCATCGTTACGTGCCTTGCCGATTTGTGTGGCAATCATGCCTCTCCACAACATTCAATCTGCGACAGCATGTTTCAGTTCACGTGCTGACACTTCTTCATACCTTGACAAAATGAAACAGAAAGTTAAAATAAATTGGCTATCCTCCTAATAACGGTCCTAAATTATCGAGGCGAAAAATATACCCTAACAGGGCCTCAGTCACATGTCAACTGCGCACTTCCGTCGTCCTAATTTGCGCGCTTTCGGTGACTTCCGCCACCGACGAGAGTATCCAAAACGCTGCTCGCACAGCGTGAATTAGGGCTAAACTAGATGGCTGGGACTCACGAGCAGCAGCTACCGCATCTCCTGCAGCTTCCTTCATTTTATTTGCTCGTGAGTCCTAGCCATCTAGTTTAGCCCCAATCCACGCCGCGTGAGCGGAGTGGGGGATACTCTCGGCGGTGGCGGAAGTTCGCAATTCGGCGGTAGCGTTATAGTCAGTGGAAATTTAGGACCGTTTTTCGGAGGATAGCCAATAAATCCCTAGAAATGTTACGGACAAAATGAACAGGGATAAAAGACTGAAGCTGAATGATACAACACACTTCGTCTCTCATAAAGCTGTTTAGTGGAGACAGGTGTATAATGGGGGAAAAAAATAAAGTATAAAATGACATATAGTCAAATAAAGAAAGTGATAATCTACAAACTACAAGTGTACAAGGACATCATCTGCTCAAACCTGGGAGATTGGTGTTTGAGTTTGAAAACTGTTTGCTCAAACGTGGGAAAATGTTTGAAAAATGTCCGTCGAGAAAGTGATGATCTATGAAGACATCAAGCCAAATCTGGGAGACTGGTTTCCGAAAAATGTCAGTGAAGAAAATGATAATCTACAAGACATGAGGTCAAATAATTGAGATTGATGTTTGAAAAAATGTCAAATCTTCACTTTTGGTAAAAGTCATCGGTATTGATCTCCCCTTATTTTGTGGGTTGGTTTACAAAATTGTTATGAGTAGGGTGTTTTTTGCGACTCAAATATATATTTTCTTACGATTGAGAATTTATGTCCCTCAGTGGCTAGGCGTGATCCGTTCGCATGTGTATACGTTAATATGTATTGATTACACTGGATAGGGTTGTTAGCACCTTTCTGTCTTTTCAGGCGGTAGTGTTATATTGTGATATGAGAAGGCAGGAGACTAGCAGCCCATGGCGATGGCGAGTGTGACTAGCAAGACCTTTCCGTGTTTAGGAAGTCTTCCACGTTTACAGTATAGGATTACAGGACCGTTGTTGCCATCATATGTATTTAATGTGTTTCTTCTCATACACCCAGCTCTCATTCTTTCGTCAATCAGTTCTTCCTTCATTCTGATTCGCTTCCTAATTTGCCCTCTCTGTGCAACACGGTCCATGGCATATTATTCCCGCGAATCTACCTCAATACCTGTCTCATTCATGTCCCGCTTGCACACAACTTTAAAACATGGTAAAGGCCAACCTCGACATCTTCTACCATGGAGGTTGTCCTTATGGATTCTACCATCCTCCATTCTCCGGGTGCGATCCAGCCACCTGAGCCTTTGAGCATTGAGAAACCTGCTGTTTCAAATACCTCGGTTTTTGGGATCTTGTCTTTAATTTAGCCATTTCTCCTGGTGCGAATAAGTTGACCAAGTTGCACTGCCATAAATAAGAGTGATAAGAACACAAACCTGATAGACAAGAGGTTTTTATTGTAATTGTACTGGGGAGAGTGTATCATGCGATATTTTCATACTCGTCGCTTCGCTGTTAAGAGCATATGTGTGCAGCAAGCATCGTAGTATTATTAACTGGTAGACTGCACACGTTTCATAGTGGTGTAATTAATCAAGTAACAGAAACTGTATTGATCAGCACATTTATAGTGGTGTAAGCATGCACTAAGTGTGCGTGTGTGTGTCTGTGTGTGTGTGTCGTGTTCTCTAACCAGCGGAAAGCCTCAACCTCCATTCTTAAGCCGGATGTTGTGGTATCATATGCTAGGCTCTCCTGCACCAAACGTCGACCATTAACTTTCGCTAAGAAACCCCAAACACTTCTTTTGCCCCTTGACACTGAACCGTCTGTGTAAATGATCAAATCCTCTGAGCGAGCATTATCTTGAATTAATTGCTGAATTTCCATCTCCGTGGCACCTGCTGGCCAGTCTCTGCATTCCCAGCTCAGTGTGATTATGACCCTACCCAAGTCTGACTGTTCAGGTGGCACTTTGACCCACTCCTATCCTCGCCTAATGTTCTCAAGGATGCAAACCTGTCTTATTGTGTCTTCTGCCTGAGCCATGCATGACTTCCCTCTTATCAGCCTCTGACCCTCAACTGCACTCAGAGCTTCGTGGAAAGGGTGGTCTGTGTCTGATGCTACCCTGAGATATGACTTCGCCTGCAGCACCTTGTGCCAACATGCAACAGTCGGCAAACCAAGGCGATCATTGGAGTGACAATTTGCCATGTTCAGTCTTGATTTCTAAAGTTAGAAAGATCAGGGCCTTCAGAACGCGCAAGACTTATGAGAGGGCCACTAACCTTCTTGGACGCCTTCGACAGATGGCATGCAGCAGAACAACCACCTCTGCTTTTGTGCAGCTTCCATGGTGAACCCAAGAGTTAGAAAAGAAAAGGTAGAAAAGTTCAATCGGTGTGCAGCAGATGCACACACACACACACACACAAAAGGCTTAAGTGGGAACATTTATGAGCGAAATTGGAGAGGATAAATCACTGGGTAGGTTTTGGAAACTGCACAAACAGATGCAAAGGAAGGATCAACCTATCACAACAGGCATTATATACACTGATAATGATACACAAATGACAACAGACAAAGGGAAAGGGGAAGCATTTTAAAGAGATGTATAGCCCAAACTGATCATAATGATAGGGAGCTTAGAAATTTAGTTAAGGATAATCTGTCTAATACTATAAATAATAATTATTTTTAGTGATCATTAGGGTGAAGGATATAAAATATGTATTGCACAATGCAAAAGATACTGCCCGGGGCCACATAGAGTTACGTATACTAACATGAAGAGCAATGAGTGATGAAGACTTAAGGGAGATGACATTTCACTTAAACCAGAGCATCAGAACAGCTTTAATGCCCCAGGACTAACTAATCCTACATCCAAAAGCAGGCAAAGATCATTCCAGACTCAGTGATTTCAGGATTATCACCCTATAAAATACTTTTGGCAAAGTGTTTGAGAAGATAATTGCTGTTAAAACAACAAATATTTTTGGAAAGGGAAGAGTTTATACCAAAAGGTTTGGGTAGTTACCGGCCACGGAGAGATACCTGGTCAAATGCAGCTACTCTTGCTTTTTGATGTTTATGAGGAGTTTCAGAAAAGACAGGAGACGGTTGTGGCAGCACTGGATCTTGAGGATGCCTACAATAGAGTCAGATTTTATATTTTGATTGCTGCACTCTTGGAGAAGGGAGTTGTCCCAGGCTTGTGAGCTGGATAACAGCTGTCACGCACTCACGTATGGTTGCCTGGGTACATGGACCTCAGAACCATGTATCCCCGTGTGGGTTCCGGGGCCCCATTGTGGGAAAAACAAGAATAGACCCACTGCCTACCCAAAAGCATGTCGTAAGAGTCGACTATTGGAAGCTGATTCATTTGAAGTCGGTTGAGTCGGAGTACATCTGCCTGAGGGGCAAGGAACCAACAGTCTGTATTCAAGTGAATCAGATCTGTAAAACTGATGCACACGCAACACTCAAGTTCTGGAGTAGGACTGCAGTTCAGAAGTGGACGAACAGCCAGAACTTTCCGCCAGAGTTTACAGCTGGTGAACGCAAAGAAGAATGAAGAAACTAGAACCATTTAATATCGCCCTGTCAAAATGTTTTGGGTAGTACCGGTCACTAAAAGATACTATTCAAATAGAGCTTCTTTTGCTTTTGAGTTTATGGGGGCTTCTAGAACAGACAGGAGCACAGTTGTGTGTATACTGCAGAACTTGAATCACCACAGTGCAGAGAGTATGACATTCGCCTGATGATTTGTCCCTGGCTTATTTACGTGACAGTGGAGTTATCGACAACGGATAGCCCAAGATCTGCAGGCACCAGTGCTATAGTGTACAAAATGACTGCAGAACTGGTGTGCCAGAAATGGAAGAATGTCATCAATTCAATGGAGTGATAGACAAAAAAGGCTGCTGTTTTGTAGACAAAATGGCTGACTGGTGTCCAGAAATAGGTGCTGTCATCAATACAGAACAGGCGGCCGTTTTGTGGTGTTTTCTGGTATTGTAAGAGCTAATGTCCCAAGCCTCACAATTAATACAGTAACATTAAAAGAGAAAGCAAACTGAGGTACCTGGGTATCGTTTTCGATAGAAGCCTGTCCTTTAGGGATCACTGGAGGCAGTTGTGGTTAAATGCCAAAAAGGACTCAATGTTCACAAGTTTATTGCAGCAATAGACATGGAACGAAGAATGTTGTTCACAATGTTCCAGCGAATGATCATATCGGAAATATATTATGGACTGAAATTCTTACAATAGCAAAGAGTCAATCAGCTGAAGAAACTTGAAAGCATACAGAATAAAGCCATGAGAATAATTCTGGGATGTACAAGAGATACCTCGGTAGTATGTATGCGATATATACTGGCACTGCCTTCTATTGCAGATAGGCTAAAAGTTCTGCAATCAAAGTCATATCTCAGAGTAGCTGCAGACAAGAAGCCCTGGGTAGAGCTAAGGGTCACATATTGAAAAGAGGAAGGTCTTGGATGGCGCAAGCCGAGGACACGCCTGGACATGTATGCAGGCTTGATGAATTTGTGGGAGGAGAAATAGTGTAAGTCAAGGTGTCTAAACAAGTTTTAGACTTGTGTAGGGTTTTAATCACTTTGGGTCGTGAGTGCGGGCTAGTTGGTGCTGCAGAATCAGAAGTTCAACAAATGATTCATTACGATAATCACAATTAATGTGATTATCTATACAGATGGCTAGTGTGTTGAGAGGCAGAAGAAGTGCATGGGGATTCATAGCAAAAGCGAATGGACGTCGCTTAGTGCAACAAAGCCTAGCATATGAAATCAGAAAGTCTAATTTGAGAAAGGATGTGGAGGCCAGTCACTGTCGCCTTCCGTTGGCTCGAGAATCAGCTGTACACACATGCCGTCATTGTAACTACTCACAGAGCATGTTGAAAAAAGAGGAGAAGGCATGCTTCGTGCAGAGTGGCAAGCATCACTTCAAAGCTCCCGGGTAGTAAGCGTCCTTTGGATATTTTCTCTAGTTATGCTGGTGTGTTGGGTAATGTGCAGGTAGATAGACTGGCCGGTTCTGCTCCATTTGGTGGGGAACTGATACATGATAATCTATATATTGTGAGGGCCCTTTGGGAGCGAGTGAACAATGCGGAGGCACAGATAGATCATTACGGTCTGAGGATAGTGGTGTTGCGAGGAGTTAGCAGGTGATCTGTTAGACACTCAACACTCAGGGGAAGTGTGAGATGCATATACAATCAGACAGTTTTTGGTGCCATCGGAATCGCAACTCTTCGTTTGCTGCTGAAGATGGGACAGGGGGTAGAGGGTGTCCCGAATACCGTGACGTCGATTCTTAATTCAATGGATTAATGGTGGATTTAAGTATGCTGGTGTCTTATTAGATAACACTGTAGGCTGGGCTGGGCTCGACTGTGCAAATGAACAAGGTCACTAGCCGTTATGCTGCCCTCCACCACCACCCCCCGGGACTGTTATGGCTCCCAGTATTTACCACCTTTTAGTCAGTGCACTTATACACCAACTGAAACCGTTATTAAGACATTCAAACATAAGTACGAATGTCAAGAATCAGATAATAAACAGCATATTCATACCAGCATTATGCTACCGGTGCCAGATTTGGACATTATCAAAGGCTAACTTACGTAAATTATACACCTGCAAAATGAGATACATGGGAAAAGCCGCTAACTCAGCCATCAGAGACGGAATTAGAAATAGTATTATCCGGAGTGTGAGAACAACACTGTGCAGCAAATTCATTGAGAAACAGAAGATCAAATGGTTTGGTCACTGAGTAAGAATGCAACCAGAACAACTACAAACGCAGGTAATACACATGAACAGATCTGAATTAAAATCAAGAGGTCGCTCTAGGAGACCATAGACTGATGACATTGCTGCTCAAGCAATGGATTGCAAAATGTTCCTTCCCACAGCGCCTTAGGGATGAAGTGAAAACTGTTGATGATAATAATGTGGTTTACAACCTTTTAGGGCAGTATTGGACATTGTGTTTTGAGCCTGAGAATCTAGGGTCGCATAGCTACGCTTTTGCCACGACCTGTGCATGTTAGGTGGAATAAGTTGGAGTCTGAGGGCCCTTCCCCTCCGTTCTCCTTCTTTCTTTTGTCGGCGCGCCACCACCAGTTTGCGCGTATCAGTATAATTATCACACCTCATCTGCCCGCCCTTCAAGTCTTTTGTCTTTCACACAGGTAAACATTTCCTGCTTTGCATCTTTATTAGTTTCCCCACACACAAGAGTTACCGGCGGCCAGGTGAGAATATAAAAGTAACAAACAGGTAAACAGTTTTTTCGCGGCATGATTAATAAATTTTGTGAAGTAACAGGGCCATTTCTATTGTACAACATTATGCTTGAATGTGGTAACCGTATTCACTGTGTTGTTATATAATTGTGTGACAACTGAGTAGTTGTGCTGACAGTTGAGCATCAGCACTCCTTGAAGTAGTTGAAGTCCTTGCCACTGCCGTCTGTACTGACTGGCCGTAGTGAAGCCCCAAATGTTTAGGACGTCAGTTGTCACTTAACATGTTGTGTCGAACATTATCAGATCGACCCTCTTTACTTCCCAGATCATTTCTGGTTCAGTTTTACATCTGGATCGATAGCTTGAGTAGTTAGTGTCTAGCCCTGGTAGCTACAAGAAAAATCCTTCGATAGATCCTTGAGCCAGATTTTGAACCCATTCATATGATGATTGCAGTCAGGTCGGCAAGCAAGTCATAAACTAACTAATGCCCCGTTCTTATAATATAGACATTATGACGGTATTAAGTTGTAATAATGTTCACGACTGTTGTTGGTGACGAGTGTTGGTGTCTCTGGCAACACCAACAGTCATTGATTTTTTTTAACTGTGAGTGTGTGCACGTTATTTCTGGATTTGTACTGGGACTAATACTCTAATACTAATAGTTTGCTCGCCTGTTTTTCAAACTGTACAGCGAGGGACATTTCATTTGATTTTAACTCTTATTAACTGACGCAGCAGCTAAGCAAGTATGGGGTGAGTCAAGTGACGGCTATCTTCCGAATAATGGTCCCAAATTATCGAGGCAGAAAATATACCCTAACAGGGCCCCAGTCACATGTCAGTTGCGCACTTCTGGGGACTATATCGGCACCGCCAAATTGCGAACTTCCGAGGACTATACCGCCACGAGTATCCCCCACGATACTAGATGGCTAGGACTCACGAGCAAATAAAATGAAGGCAGCTGCAGGAAATGTGGTAGCTGCTGCTCGTGAGTCCAAGCCATCTAGTTTAGCCCCAATCCACGCCGCCTAAGCGGCGTGTGGGACACTCTTGGTAGTGGCGGAAGTTGCCAGAAGTGCGCAATTTAAGTCGCCGGAAGTGGGCAATTGACATGTGACTGAGGCCCTGTTAGAGTATATTTTCTGCCTCAATAATTTAGGACCGCTATTCGGAAGATAGCCCAAGTGACTGACCTGATTACAGGGAAGTTGAAACCTCAACTAAGAGCACTAAACTCCTATAAAATACTGTATGCCGGATCTAATTAGTAGTTCACTAATTCTGTAGTTTGTTGGTAGCTACTGAACTGTCACTGTCAGTCTGGTAACACCATACATCTAAATGCCTGCTTGTGGTTTGCTATTGTAGGCAGACAACATTACTATGCCCAACCCCATTTTCTCAATTAGGAAAAAAAGCTGTTGCATTAGCATGTCCCATTTTTTTTTAAAGAATAGGTTTAATAACAAATTTTAAAATTAGCCACCCACACACATACCACACAAACATTGTTGCCTGATGAAAAAGTATCATTGTTGACTGCTGCTAACCCAAGTGTTTCCATTATGAAGCTAAATGTTGTTTCTGTGAACATTTAAACAGTGTTTGGGGTATGTTTATGATTATCTATCTCTGAAAAGCTGCGTCTGTGGCTTAGGCGTTGCAAGTCTGAGTCCTAATTCCAACATACCGCGATCGAAACCCATTGCTAGCTGAGTGGATTTTTATCATGGTATGGGGCATCACAGGTCGACCCAACCTTAAATGGGTACCAGGATGTAATGTATGTCCTGGGAAAGTAAAGATGGCCGGCGTAATGCTGACCACATTACCCACCTAGTGCCGATTGGTCTGTAAAAATATGGGTGCTCTTCCCATATGCCCTATGGACCTAAGGCGTAAAAAGGGATCTTTACTTTTACTTTACTATTACTTTTACTTTACTATTACTTTTACTTTACTATCTCTGAAAATAATTAGTATTGCATTTGTTGATGAGGAAATGGAAAGGCAGAGCTTACGAAGGCTACAGGAAACCTCATGCAGCCCCATCTGTCTCAGAGTTTTAAAAACACTGAAGTCAGTCTTAAAACAATCTGTGAGGTTGAACCGAAGAGAAGACTACACAGATTACAGATGAAAGCAGAAGATATATTTTATACCCCACTAGGACATCACACAAGCGATAAACACCTGATGACACAAAGTTCCACTATGCGGATGAGGATCACCCATGGAGAGGTCCCAGAAACCGTGTTCAGCATTAGGCCATATTTATGGCCGGGCTATATTGCGGCCCCTGGTAAGAGCCAGGATAGGGCTTCAAAATAACAAAAAATTGCATCCCACAGGGGGATGAAACAACATTCCAACAATCGAAGATGAAAGCACATTGTAAGGCATGGAAATAAAAACGATACAAAACAAAACTGCTATTAATTTGTTTATTACAGAAGGTGTATTTCAAGGCAAATAGAAAATAGACCAGAGAACCTGGTGACAGCTAGCAAAGCTGATAGAGGACAGAGGGAAAGTAAAGATTTACATTCTTGATAGCTTGGCTACATGCATGGGGTGGGACAAAGAGTTACATTCTTGATGGCTTGGCTACATGCATGGGGTGGGACAAAGAGTTACATTCTTGATGGCTTGGCTACATGCATGGGGCGGGACACAGAGTTACATTCTTGATGGCTTGGCTACATGCATGGGGTGGGACAAAGAGTTACATTCTTGATGGCTTGGCTACATGCATGGGGTGGGACACAAAGTTACATTCTTGATCGCTTGGCTACATGCATGGGGTGGGACGAAAAGTTACATTCTTGATGGCTGGGCTACATGCATGGGGTGGGACAAAGAGTTACATTCTTGATGGCTTAGCTACATGTATGGGGTGGGACACAGAGTTACATTCTTGATGGCTCACCTACATGCATGGGGTGGGACAAAGAGTTACATTCTTGATGGCTTGGCTACATGCATGGGGTGGGATGAAAAGTTACATTCTTGATGGCTTGGCTACATGCATGGGGTGGGACAAAGAGTTACATTCTTGAAGGCTTGGCTACATGCATGGGGTGGGATGAAAAGTTACAATCTTGATGGCTTGGCTACATGCATGGGGTGGGATGAAAAGTTACAATCTTGATGGCTTGGCTACATGCATGGGGTGGGACGAAAAGTTACATTCTTGATGGCTTGGCTACATGCATGGGGTGGGACAAAGAGTTACATTCTTGATGGCTGGGCTACATGCATGGGGTGGGACAAAGAGTTACATTCTTGATGGCTTCGCTACATGCATGGGGTGGGACAAAGAGTTACATTCTTGATGGCTTGGCTACATGCATGGGGTGGGATGAAAAGTTACAATCTTGATGGCTTGGCTACATGCATGGGGTGGGACGAAAAGTTACATTCTTGATGGCTTGGCTACATGCATGGGGTGGGACAAAGAGTTACATTCTTGATGGCTGGGCTACATGCATGGGGTGGGACAAAGAGTTACATTCTTGATGGCTTCGCTACATGCATGGGGTGGGACAAAGAGTTACATTCTTGATGGCTTGGCTACATGCATGGGGTGGGATGAAAAGTTACAATCTTGATGGCTTTGCTACATGCATGGGGTGGGACAAAGAGTTACATTCTTGATGGCTTGGCTACATGCATGGGGTGGGACAAAGAGTTACATTCTTGATGGCTTGGCTACATGCATGGGGTGGGACAAAGAGTTACATTCTTGATGGCTTCGCTACATGCATGGGGTGGGACAAAGAGTTACATTCTTGATGGCTTGGCTACATGCATGGGGTGGGATGAAAAGTTACAATCTTGATGGCTTGGCTACATGTATGGGGTGGGACACAGAGTTACATTCTTGATGGCTTGGCTACTTGCATGGGGTGGGACAAAGAGTTACATTCTTGATGGCTGGGCTACATGCATGGAGTGGGACAAAGAGTTACATTCTTGATGGCTTGGCTACATGCATGGGGTGGGACAAAGAGTTACATTCTTGATGGCTTGGCTACATGCATGGGGTGGGACAAAGAGTTAATTCTTGATGGCTTGGCTACATGCATGGGGTGGGACAAAGAGTTACATTCTTGATGGCTCGGCTACATGCATGGGGTGGGACGAAAAGTTACATTCTTGATGGCTCAGCTACATGCATGGGGTGGGACAAGACCACCACCTGATCCAGGATTCTGCTGTTCATGTAGAATGGAAGATGATGACTGCAAATGCTTTTTAGTATGACACATGGCAATAGTGGTATTTCCAGTGAGAGAATGTGCTGTGCATTTTTTTTTTACTTAATGGGTTGGCGGACCAAACATTTTTTAGGAAACACTTGTCGAGAATTTCCCATACCTGATTAGAATACAGCCAGTTAGGGCATGCTTGGTGTAGTTAACATCATATGGAGTGGTTGGTTTGAGTACTCATCCTCATCGAGTGCCTTGCCAACTGGTGTGGGCGATCATGCCTCTTCCTAATCTGCAGCTGCGTGCATCAGTTCGTGTGTTGACACCCCTCCATGGCATGACAAAAGGCCGTCAAAAATCTTCTCGCACTGTCTTCCTCTGTCTCTGTCCACAGATCTTTCCAGTGGTTACATGTTCCATTTTCCCTCTTCTCATAACATGACCAAAAGAAATGACTTTCTCTTTCTGATGTTTGTGATATGTTGTCTTTGAATACTTTATTTTTTCAAAACATCTGGGTTGTTCTTAGCTGTCCAAGGAATTCTAAGGATTTTTCTGTAAAACCAAATCTTTGAGGCTTCAAGAAATGTGTCACCTTGTTTATTAATTGTCCAGCTGGAGTTCTGGATAAGAATATTTTGTACATTATTATTTGTTCCTGTGTGTACATAATATTTAAATGCTGAACTCTAGTTACTTCAGCATCCTTCCCTCTTTGTGTTCTTTTCTCCTGATTGTTGTTTTCTGATAAAGTTGTTGTTGCAGTGTACTTTGATTGTTTATTATAAGTGTCTTTGGGAAAGCTGACTTGCACAGTAAAACTTTATTAACTTGAAATCGCTTAAGAAGAACACTGGATTCAGATGAACAGTTTTGGTTCCAGCAAGAATGTATCATTATTACTATTTTCAGACCTGGTTAGCACATGTTTTTTAAACAAAGACTCAGTTTTCAGTCACTTTGAATTCCTGATAACAAGATTTTACTGTATGTTGTCATTGTTTTTCCTGTACTGTTTGTTTTTATTTCCCTCAGTAAAAAATATTTTTTTTAAATATTCAAAATACTCTAAAATAACTAATCATTGTATGGCGAGAGGCTTCTTGCTTGGTATATTGGTGAACCATCAAAAGTTTCAACTGGTTCTGAGTATGTCACAGTTCAGATGAAGCCATTGTGTTCTCATGGAGATGTTTGTGACATAATCTTTGACTGGTAACACTGATGGGTGAGCAGGATGTTGTGTGCACATTTGCTGGCAGCAGAGAGCACTGGAGTTGTAGGCAAAGACAACATTGCTTGGGGAGGGTCCCTTTGACCTTTTGAAAGAATTGGGGGATGAGGGCTCAAGGATCCTGATTCCCCTCCTTCCCATACTCGTTCCTAAGTTTTAAAAGGGGTTAAGGTTCCCACTTTCCATCCAACGTGCTCTTTGCGTCGTTGGGCCTGACTGGAGTACTGATTATTACTGTTTTCCTCATGACAGCACTAAGAGGAAGTCTGGATATAATTGAATGATGACAGCAATATTTGCTTGTGATGTTAATTCTAGTTACTTTTTCTTCCACAGTCACAGAATGAACTGCTTCAGGATATTGTTGTACCTCTTTAATATTCTGTTTATTGTAAGTATATATATTTTAATTTAAATATATTTTTTGTAACTGTGCACTTTTATTGCAACTATACACTTTATTGTAACTGTACACTTTTAGATGTGTATATCTAGGAAGGCTAACCCCGGCAAAACAATTGTTTGCAGAAGTGGGATGTGTCAGTCGAAAAGAACAGATATTGCGCTCATGTTGTAAACTGGCACAGCACATTTACATCTTCGTATGAATGTAGAAGAAGTTGTGCATGTGCTGTTTGTTAGTCAGTCAGTCTGTCAGTAGTGTGACCTTTGCAGAACCTTGCCCCCATCATAACAACCCTCCAGAAAACTTCTCGATCACAAGCAAGATGTCCCATGTCCGATGCACCAGTCTGGAGATCATCCGTCACATCCTGAAACCAACTTCTCTTTGGCCTTCCTCTTCCTCTCTTTCCAGGCATATACCCCTCCATTATTGTTCTCTCTAAACTTTTGTGACATTTCAAGTGACCAACATATTTCAATTTTCTTTGTTTTATCATCTTTAATAGCCAGCCTTCTTCAGTTTTTAGTTCTTAAAGTATGGATGCATAAAATTTTTTTATTTTTTAACCCTTGATATTCTTAGAACCCATCTATAATATTTGTATTCAAAGTCATTTATGGTCTGTTCAGCTTGTTTAGTAAGTGTCCAGGTCTCACAGGCGTATCTTGCAATGGGAAAGATGCATGCTCTTAGAAATATCTAATTTTTGAAGTTCTGGTTGTCCCACTCCATAATTTATTCAGTTGTTTTGGTCTTTGAAGAGCAATTGATGGTCATCGTTCAATTTCTTTCATTATGTCACCATTGTTGGTAATCAATGACCCAAGATATTCAACATTGTCCACAAAGTCTAATCTTTCCTTACTGGCAACATTTTTTTCTCCATAGTAGTTTTATCTATATGCACTATCTTTGTTTTTGCTATGTGAAGATATAAGTTGTGATTTTCACTATTTTTTGGGGTTGAAAGTTTTCTATGCCAGCCTGTGATATGGATATCAATATTGTATCATCGGCATCTCTGATCTCTGGTATTACATGACCACCAATATTAGGGCATCATTTTGCTCTCTGGTTAAATCATCGGTGACATTTCTAATTATATTTTCATTGTACAGGTTAAACAAATAGGGTGACAGCACACAGTCCTGACAGACTCCTTGCCTTATGTCAAACCAGTCTGTTGTCTCGCCATCTATTCTAACCACTGCTTGTTGGTCTAGATAAAGCATTGTTATAAGGTGTACTGTATGTGATACACACAACTTTGGATCTAACACTGGACCTTGTACTCTTTTAACAGGAAAGAAAGTTGAATCTTTCCACATGAGATCTCTCCTGAGTATTTCTTGGAAGGACAATATATATATATAAAAAAAACAAAGTGCTTGAAATGGTAGACATTTTGACAGTTCACAGTCTTCTAAAGAAAGACTTCTGTGGTGGCTGGGCCTTGTGTCTTGAATGCAGGATGAATGTATTCCAAAAGATCTGTTTATGAACTAGCCAACCGCTAGACCACAGGTACCAAATAAGGGTGTCTGTAAACAGGATATGAAAACCCTTGGCATAGATTAAGAAATGTGGAAAAGAGTTGCTGCAGACGGATATTCCTTGAGAAGATATGTACAAATGGACTGGCGCCCTTTGAGCTGTCTGATCCAACAAATTGAGGACAAGCCGGCGGCATTAGTAAAGGATACAGTCTCTTGCTGCAGGACCTGCCTTGTCTTACAGATTTGAAAACGAGAGATTGTCTGCTGTAAAACTGGACTATATAGTCACCAGCAGCACTGCAAGAGGCTTACTATTGTGTTAGAGGACAGGTTTAGGGTTGAATGTCAGATTTAAAGTTAGCATTAGGAGAAGGATGTCGGATGACAGAGAGGTTATAAATTGTATACACAAGGGAGCTGTACCGTATGGTCGCAGACCATGAAGATAATGGAGAGATAATATCTGAACAGATCTGCAAACACTTGGTCTCACCAACTGAAAAGAGAAGAGCCAACCAGAGAGATGAATGGAGGCAGGTGTTATCTGCAGCAATGAACCTCAAGGGCTCGGACTGCTGAAGTAGAATATTAGGAGAAGCATTTAGGATTAGAATTAGGGGTAGTAGCATTTAGGGTCAATGTCAGATGCAGGTTTTTTAAAATAGTTTTTTTAGTGTCTCAGAGAGCCTTATAGTATCTGTTGAAGTCAAATGTGGCAGCTTTTTGTAATGCTAGAAAGTATACAACGTTCAAACTGAAGAAACGTAAAATCTAGAGAGGTTTATAGCAGAATAACAATTAGAAATCAATTGTTGAAGCCAAAGTTGAGAGGATTTACTTCATTGCATCCTGTTTTGTTATGGCTTGGTCTCTCTGCGCAATATGGTAAGCTGCAAGCGTTGCACAAAGCATTAACTCTACAGCTCCATAAGAATTGCACCTCTGAACTGAATGACATGTCAGTGAAATGTACCTACAATCTTCAGAGCTTAAGATTACTGTTTGACCACTTTGCCATGAAGACCCCTTGCATGTTATTTTATGCAGCCCTTTTGTGTGGCACAGAAACCAGGAAACTGATAAAAGGCAACGTTGAGAGCTTTAACTGTTGAGAGGCAATATTGAGAGCTTTAACTAGTGAGAAGCAATGTTGAGAGCTTTAACTGTTGAGAGGCAATGTTGAGAGCTTTAACTGTTGAGAGGCAATGTTGAGAGCATTAACTAATGAGAGGCAATATTGAGAGCATTAACTAGTGAGAGGCAATGTTGAGAGCTTTAACTGTTGAGAGGCAATATTGAGAGCATTAACTAGTGAGAGGCAATGTTGAGAGCTTTGACTGGTGGGAGGCAATGCTGAGACTTTAACTGGTGGGAGGCAATGTTGAGACTTTAACTGGTGGGAGGCAATGTTGAGAGCATTAACTAGTGAGAGGCAATATTGAGAGCATTAACTAGTGAGAGGCAATGTTGAGAGCTTTAACTGTTGAGAGCTTTAACTGTTGAGAGGCAATGTTGAGAGCATTAACTAGTGAGAGGCAATATTGAGAGCATTAACTAGTGAGAGGCAATGTTGAGAGCTTTAACTGTTGAGAGGCAATATTGAGAGCATTAACTAGTGAGAGGCAATGTTGAGAGCTTTGACTGGTGGGAGGCAATGCTGAGACTTTAACTGGTGGGAGGCAATGTTGAGACTTTAACTGGTGGGAGGCAATGTTGAGAGCATTAACTAGTGAGAGGCAATATTGAGAGCATTAACTAGTGAGAGGCAATGTTGAGAGCTTTAACTGTTGAGAGGCAATATTGAGAGCATTAACTAGTGAGAGGCAATGTTGAGAGCTTTGACTGGTGGGAGGCAATGCTGAGACTTTAAATGGTGGGAGGCAATGCTGAGAGCTTTAACTGGTTGGGAGGCAATGTTGAGCACTTTGACTTTTGAGAGCTTTAACTGGTGAGAGGCAATTTTGGGAGTGTAAACTGATGGATCACAATTTTGAGAGTGTAAACTGGTGGTTCACAACTTTGAGAGTGTAAACTGATGGATCACAATTTTGAGAGTGTAAACTGATGGATCACAATTTTGAGAGTGTAAACTGATGGTTCACAGTTTTGAGAGTGTAAACTGGTGGTTCACAATTTTGAGAGTGTAAACTGATGGTTCACAGTTTTGAGAGTGTAAACTGATAGATCACAATTTTGAGAGTGTAAACTGATAGATCACAATTTTGAGAGTGTAAACTGATGGTTCACAGTTTTGAGAGTGTAAACTGGTGGTTCACAGTTTTGAGAGTGTAAACTGATGGTTCACAGTTTTGAGAGTGTAAACTGATGGTTCACAGTTTTGAGAGGGTAAACTGATGGGTCGCAATTTTGAGAGTGTAAACTGATGGTTCGCAGTTTTGAGAGTCGAAATTGATAGTTCGCAATTTTGAGAATGTAAACTGATGGGTCACAATTTTGAGAGTGTAAACTGATGGGTCACAGTTTTGAGAGTGTAAACTGGTGGTTCACAGTTTTGAGAGTGTAAACTGATGGTTCACAGTTTTGAGAGTGTAAACTGATGGTTCACAGTTTTGAGAGTGTAAACTGGTGGTTCACAGTTTTGAGAGTGTAAACTGGTGGTTCACAGTTTTGAGAGTGTAAACTGATGGTTCACAGTTTTGAGAGTGTAAACTGATGGTTCACAGTTTTGAGAGTGTAAACTGATGGTTCACAGTTTTGAGAGTGTAAACTGATGGTTCACAGTTTTGAGAGTGTAAACTGGTGGTTCACAGTTTTGAGAGTGTAAACTGATGGTTCGCAGTTTTGAGAGTCGAAATTGATGGATCACAATTTTGAGAGTGTAAACTGATGGTTCGCAGTTTTGAGAGTGTAAACTGATGGTTCACAGTTTTGAGAGTGTAAACTGGTGGTTCACAGTTTTGAGAGTGTAAACTGATGGTTCGCAGTTTTGAGAGTCGAAATTGATGGATCACAATTTTGAGAGTGTAAACTGATGAGCGGCAGTTAAAAGTGTAAACTGATATGTGGCTGTGTTGAGAGCTTAAACTGATGGTCAGCCGTCTAAGGGACAGTTGTATTACAGACAGTTGATTTATTAGCTCATGTTTGAAATAATCTAATCTGTGATTGTATTCTCAGATCCTTGGCATTATACTTGTTGCCATTGGCATATGGACAGCAGTAGAGAAGATTTATGTGTCTCACGTGATTGGTGACAATCTGTTTGCTGCTGCCTCCTACTTGATCATTGCTGTTGGCATCTTCCTCATTTTGATTTGCATTGTGGGCATTCTAGTTCTGTGGAAGGATAAACGAAAATGGCTGATTACGGTAAGTCAACTGACACATGTTGCTCTAAATTGTTTTTTTTTTCTTTTTTTTTATGTGGCACCCCTTTAAATATACATCACCACCCTTGTTACCCATCCCCTCCCAAATGATCACCAATAACTGATGATTTAGTGTTCATATATCCATGCAATGGTTAACACTGTTTTGTCTTGATATCTCCTATTCTTTGTTTGAGTTGAGTTGAGTCAAGAATTGACATCACAGCACTCGGAGCATTCCCATGTATGCTCCACCCTCATCTTCAGCAGCCATCACAGAGTTCCAGAACTGATGGTACGGGTCACAATCTGGTTGAAAGTTCGTCTTGCCTTTCCTCTGATTGTAGTGAGCCGGCCAGACCCCCTATTTACACACAGGTGCCTCATTCTCTTCAGGCCATAATAATCTACTTTCTCTACTGATTCTGTTGTTTGTTCCCAAAGGGCCTTGACCACATCTGTCTTGTCATGCATCAATTCACCACCTAGCTGTGCAGATCCAGCCAATCTGTCTGCTTGTTTATTACCCACCATGCCGGCATGGCCTAAAGAAAAGATACAAAATATTGCTTTTGTAGTTATATACAGATTGTAGCTATAATTATTTCAGTGCAACTTGGCCATAGTATGGTACTGTTTGAAACGTTTCTTTGGATGCAAATATGTGTCATCCATCACATAAAAAAATGGATCCTCTGTGTCAGACTCATCAGAACTGCTAGATTCTCTAACAGCTGACCACTCAGCTTCCATTGGTGTGAATTCACCATCTGAACTGCTTTCTGAAATTTTAAGTTTTAATTATCAGAATCATAAATAAAAACATCTCACTGAAACAGTTTCAGAGCTTCAGCCACAGAAAGGTGCATTTCGTGGACTGTGCTTGTGTTTTAAACATTTGCCAGTCAAAGACAAAATCAGAAAATTCACTGTGTGAAAATGACACTTGCATACAATTTAACAGTTGTGCACCTTAATATACATAAAGACTTGTAAACAAAAACTCTAGAGCACCTTCCTTGATATTCTAATTATAGTTTCAAGAGTTAAAAACTAGAATGCAAATCAATATGTCTGGGACACATAATTGACACAGACAGTATTGTTTGGGCAAATCAGAACTTTACAGTCAGCACACTCTGTTGCTTGGGCTTGAAAGCGTTAATAAACAAATGCCACTGGTTGCTATATAAATATATTATCTAAACAGAATCTACAATCAGTTATCCACAATTCTGCTATGAAAACATAGTATATTGTTAGTCGTGTAAACTAATGAAATATTGTTTGGAAATTAAACTCTCTTTAATAGAGAATGTGTCATGGTGGGGCAGGCAAGGTTACTCACTGTTACCTGATATCTTAAATTCAGCAGGATAGTGATAAGTATTTTCCGGGTACAGTTAATATGTTACATCACAACTTTTTTTATACACAATTTTTTTTTTTAATTGGAACGGCACTATAGCTTTTGAAACATTTTCAGTATCTGTCCACTTGCTTTATTTCTAACCAGATGTATATAAAATTGTTTCATCTTTATCTCCAGATAAAATTGTTTCATCTTTATCTCCAGTTAAAATTGTTTCATCTTTATCTCCAGTACCTGTGTCTGCTGATACTGTCCTTTGTGATCCTCATCACTGCAGCCGTTCTAGCCATTGTGTTTAAAGGGGAGGTAAGTACTGCTTTTTTTATGTTTAGAGTTTTGAGAACCTGGATGATTCATGCAACATTTATTTATTATCTCCCATCTACAACTTGGTTGTCAATGTCATTATCTATATAAACAATTCTTCTCTGAATGGTAGTGTGAAAACTGTGTGGTCTGCAGCTTTGTTTGTTTTGAATAGCTTGAGGTCCTCTAATTTTTCAAGTGGTCTAAAATACAAAGCTTTACTTACTCCTTACCACAACAGTAGAGCCGACCAGGACACACCTAAAAAAAATGGATGGTCATTCTAAACATACTACAAATATTGTCTATGGTAATGGTTTACTGCCAACCAAACTTTAAATAGTGCTTGTTTAAATTCGTGACAAGGTTTACTTTTCTCTTGTTAGTTTCTAGTCCACATTTCAGAGTATCATATTATTTTCTTTGTTTCTTCTAAATTTGAAGCACTAGTACTTAGCATACTTAGTGTACCATTATCACTGTTCTTCTGAATATTGTTGTTGCTTCCACTATAGACAGTTAAATGGTTTTACTGATTTGGGGGGAGGGGATAAGGGTCACCATTTAAGGGTTTTCAAGCGTACTGAAAGAAATAACTTGTTTACCTTAAAAATGCAGTAGTGAAAACAGTATGGATAAATAGAGTGAAATAAGAATTGGTTTGACATGTCTGTCACAGTCTGTTCAGGGGGGACATCTATGCTTCCAGTGCCACATCATCACTATGCCTCTCTCATTTTGCAGCAAAATAGTGCTGACATCAAATGAAACTGACATTGTATAAATTAATAAATGACATATAAAACTGTCAATGGCATAACATAAAACTGTCACTTACATCACATAGAACAAACACTAACTGACATCTTAATAGGTAAAGTCGGTAGATGTGAACCACCGTCATTGCACATGGTTAGGAACCCTAAGTGCTCTGCCACCGGTATGGACAGCATCTTAGAAAACTATAATTTCTGATATAGAATTAGTCATTGGAACAGGTGCTGACTATTCTGTCAAATTGTATAGGCCACATTGCTTGCTTCTATGCCATTTCTATTCGGCATCAACACTGAGAGTTTTTCAGCTATCTTGTTCACAGATAAATATTACTAGTGTGTTTGAACTTGTCAGCTCTAAGCACATCCTTGTTTATCTGTTGTAGGTGGAAAGTGTGATGGTGAACAACATGAGACGTTCCATGATCAATGGTTATGGTAAAGACAGAGACATCACCAGTGCTTGGGATCAACTGCAGTCACAGGTAAAAAAAAAGCATTTCAATGTTAGGTAAAAATCTGTTGTCCAGATTCATGTTGGTTTCATTTATTTTGTGTTAGCTTGTGGAAACTCGTGAATTTGCTGTTGAGCAGGACAGTTGTTTTGATAAGCATGTTTGTTTGTTAGCTCAGATTGTTAGCCATATATATCAGTAAATATATATTTCCTGTTTGTTGCTAATAGTGGCTGTAGCATGTCACAGCTTACTTTTTCTTTCCCCCTTCATTTACTTTAATCATCATCATCACAAAACACTTCTGCCAATAAGCATGGTTAGGTTAGTTGTGTATCCTTTTACAGGACGTTGCAGAACCAACCCCAACAGCCCCTGGCTGTTTTGTGGTTTTTTAAGGCAAATTTATGTCCAGTAGTTTTCTATTAATAAGCATGGTAGGGAGGAATAATTTATGATCCAGTAAGTGCACACTGGCTGGCTATTGTCATGCCATGAAGGCGTAAAGTGTTTTTAATGTTGTCAATCCATATTTTTTTTTCATGGCTGCCGTTTGCTCTTGTAGCTGATCTTCTGTTATGTAGTGCCTGTGATAGTATGTGATGTTGCTGCATTCTAAGGAGATGGCCAAACCACTTGATCGGCTGTTTCTCGATAAATCTAGTGCAAGGTGTCATTTACTATTATGTGGGAAAATCACTTTCATGGAAACTTCCATTAGTGATCCAGTGATCCAAAACCAGAATTATACATGCTGTTAATTCTTCACAGCTTAATGTTCTCGTTGAAAACCACAAAAAAATGTTATGACTGATATTGCTTTCTACCTGCTCTAGTCAGCTGTTCATGGACCCTTCATGTATAGATGTGCCCTTGCCCTAAGTTTTTAGCCCATAAGACCAAAAAGAGGACCAATTGTGGAACCTTCATCAGATCTAATCAATAATTAAACAATTCAACTTCACTAGTCTCCCTTCTTTCAAGAATTTCATGGTAAAACCGTTCTCAAAAGTTTTCATTTAGGAAATAAGAAAGAAATCTGCTTTCTCTTGGGATCAACAACAAAAAAGCCACTGTAATCTACCCTACATGTCCTAAGAGGAAGCTGGGAGAGGAATGCTTTGGGGTTGGCTACCACATCAAATAGAGAACTAGATGCAAGGGGACCAGTGGTCTCAAGGTACAGTGTCTGCCTCGAGTGCAGGAGGTCCTGGGTTCAAGCCCCAGTTAAGGCTGGGATTTTTTTTTCATGGACTTCTAGTAATTTTCCCTGGTCTGTGGGTAGTAAGATTGGACACCGGTGTGTATTCTTACGCACGTAAAAAATCCCTTAGCAGTTGGAAATCAAAAAGAGTAGCATAGCGGCTAGCCTAGTGGCGCTGCCCGGGCAAAAATTTGGAGTTAAAAAACTACCCAAAGTATTTCAGTAGATGCACACTCCAAGAGGCTACCACATCCTGTAGAGAGATAGATGCAAATTCCAACATGCTACCACATCCTGCAGAGAGCTAGATGCAAACTCCAACAGACTACCACATCCTACAGAGAGCTATAAGCAAATTCCAACAGACTACCACATCCTACAGAGAGCTAGATGCAAATTCCAAGAGGCTACCACATCCTGTACATAGATAGATGCAAACTCCAAGAGGCTACCACATCCTGTAGAAAACTAGATGCAAACCCCAACAGGCTACCACATACTGTAGAGAACTAGATACAAACTCCAAGAGGCTACAAAAGATGATGTTGATGGGCTAGGGGCATGTGGTCAATTGGAGATCAAAGTCGGCACAAGAAAAAGAATGCAGCCACTTCAAACCCTCAGCATTTAGATTTGTGAGTAATCTTGAACCAGGTATGACAGCTGATGAGGTAGATAGGACACAGTCCTACCACCAAGGTAGATAGGACACCAGCCACCTTACTAGATGTCTCTTTAATGCTGTCTTTATCAGGCAAAGCCATGTGGTCATAAATAACTCTTATCTGGAGGGACATTCGGTCCCAGTTTGTTGGTAGATGTGTGTAGCAGCCATCAGTATTTGTGCAGTACCATGATTACTGATCAGTAAGATGGAGGAAAGAAAGATGTTCATTTGAATACCACAGTGGTGAAATAGTTCTATGGTACTGTGTCAGTAAAATTACTGTTATCTTTAAAGTTTCACTGCTGTGCCAATAGTGAGGCTCAGTTCTCTCCGCTGTTCAGCTTTCCTCATAATAATAATGTTACTGTTTTTCCTTATAGTTACACTGCTGTGCTGTTAGTGAGACTGTGTTGTCTCCTTCACCTTTGTTCAACTTTCCTTATGTGGATGGAAGTTCACCTCAGAATTTGGATGAGAGAGCAAAGCAAGATTCCTGGGCTATTTATAAACGTACAGAGTTTTACAAAAATCAGCTAAGTAAGTTTCTAGTTGTACAAACACCAGTCTTGCAATTGTTTGTTTATTGTAGCCATAGTTACCATGTCACTGTCTGCACACACACACACCCCCACATATACACACACACAGCATGTATCTCAGCAGAGTGTACACTGACCCTGAAGCTATCCTCTATATTCAGCAGCACAAAACTAGCACATAAAAGTATACAACAAAATAATTGTAGTTAATACCGCAAATTGAACAGTTGTAGATAATACAACAAAAAGAATAGATGTAGATAATATTACACAATAAACAAATCTAGTGTTGATGATTTGTCTCACAAACATGAGGGTAAGCTAGAGGCTACAATGTTGCATATCAAAGAGTCTCCTGTACCTCTCACTTCAGGCAGAAGCAAGCCCTGTGATAATGTATGAAAACTCACACAAGACTTGTCATAGATCCTCACTTTTTACCAAGGATAAATGGCTTTCATAGACTCAATAAATGTCAGAAAAGCCCAGAAGTTATGTGCAGGACTGGAGGATTTTTTTTTTACTGCTGTGATTCAGTAAGCATTTTATGTCAGCTCTGCATTTTTGGAATTTTCTGCATATATATTATCTCTCCACCCTCTTTTGGTTTGTCTCAGGGTCTACTCCCTATCAGCGTTTTTGTTTATTGTCTGGGATGATGAGAAATGCTCAGGTTCTGCCCTTGTCTTCCTTTGAGGGCTGACCAGCATACACAAAGATGGGATGGCTGGACCTGCTTGGGCCACCACCTGCAGTTGATTAGGGGCTTGTCTTCCTCTGAGGGCTGACTAGCATGCACAAAGATGGGATGGATGGGCCTGCTTGGGCCACCACCTGCAGTTGATTAGGGGCTTGTCTTCCTTTGAGGGCTGACAAGCTTACACAAAGATGTGATGGATGGGCCTGCTTGGGCCACCACCTGCAGTTGATTAGGGGCTTGTCTTCCTTTGAGGGCTGACTAGCTTACACAAAGATGGGATGGAAGGGCCTGCTTGGGCCACCACCTGCAGTTGATTAGGGGCTTGTCTTCCTTTGAGGGCTGACGGCATACACAAAGATGGGATGGATGGGCCTGCCTGGGCCACCACCAGCAGTTGATAGGGGCTTGTCTTCCTTTGAGGGCTGACGAGCTTACACAAAGATGGGATGGATGGGCCTGCTTGGGCCACCACCTGCAGTTGATTAGGGGCTAGTCTACCTTTGAGGGCTGACCAGCTTACACAAAGATGGGATTGATGGGCCTGCTTGGGCCACCACCTGCAGTTAATTAGGGGCTTGTCTTCCTCTGAGGGCTGATGAGCTTACACAAAGATGGGATGGATGGGCCTGCTTGGGCCACCACCTGCAGTTAATTAGGGGCTTGTCTTCCTCTGAGGGCTGACCAGCATACACAAAGATGGGATGGATGGGCCTGCTTGGGCCACCACCTGCAGTTGATTAGGGGCTTGTCTTCCTTTGAGGGCTGACCAGCATACACAAAGATGGGATGGATGGGCCTGCTTGGGCCACCACCTGCAGTTGATTAGGGGCTTGTCTTCCTTTGAGGGCTGACCAGCATACACAAAGATGGGATGGATGGGCCTGCTTGGGCCACCAGCTGCAGTTGATTGGGGGCAGACATGAAGTCACAGTCAGGGCAAAGGGACAGAAACAGTTAGATATCCCTTCAGCCAGACATCATTACTGGATGATGAGTGATGGATCAATTCTTGTATGATCCTTGTCAGTACATCTATACAGCCAGACATCATTACTAGGTGATGACTGATGGATACATTCTTGGATGATCCTTGTCAGTATGGCACATAGTGATAATGCATGGAAACTTTCTTTTATGATCCTTGTCAGTACGGCACATAGTGATGATTGATGGATACATTCTTTTATGATTCCTGTCAGTATGGCACATATTAATGATGATGAATACATTTCTTTGTGACCCTTGTCAGTACTGCATATAGTGATGATTGATGGATACATTTCTTTGTGACCCTTGTCAGCAAGGCACATAGTAATGATTGATGGATACATTTCTTTGTGACCCTTGTCAGTATAGCACAAAGTGATGATTGATACATACATTTCTTTGTGATCAATGTACTATGACACAGAGTGTCAATAATTGTACTATCAGCCTGTAATTAGCCTCTTTCCTGGAATCTTAAACTGAATACTGTGTGTGTGGGCATAGTTCAAGGAGCTCTTAACATACCTGGATGACACAAGTAATGTTGATTTGTAGCAGTTATTAGGATGATTTGTAAAAGAAAAGGAGATATTGATGTGCATAATCAAGGAGAATTTGAAAGGGTGGGGGCACACATAACTTACTGAGTATTTTTTCCATTTGACCAAGTGTGAATTATTTCTGCATTAAGTTCAACCAAATGAAGGAGTCCATGTGGAAATGTGGAATTATGTTAATGATCTTTGTCCACAGTGGTTGGTGAAAACGAGAGGAAGTACGTTCCACCTTCCTGTTGTGTGTACGATGATAAGCTCCGTGGCTACAAAAATGTGAAGACTTGCCAGTATTTTTCTTTGGGCCCGCCAGTGAATTACGCTGCTGGGCACCAAAATGAAAACTTACATTATACAGTAAGTGATATACATATAGCCACTAGATATTACATTATGCAGTAAGTATGATATACATATAGCCACTAGATATTACATTATGCAGTAAGTATGATATACATATAGCCACTAGATATTACATTATGCAGTATGATATACATATAGCCACTAGATATTACATTATGCAGTAGATATGATATACATATAGCCAATAGATATTACATTATGCGGTAAGTATGATATACATATAGCCACTAGATATTACATTATGGGGTAAGTATGATATACATATAGCCACTATATATTACATTATGCAGTAGGTATGATATACATATAGCCACTAGATATTACATTATGCGGTAAGTATGATATACATATAGCCACTAGATATTACATTATGTGGTAAGTATGATATACATATAGCCACTATATATTACATTATGCAGTAAGTATGATATACATATAGCCACTAGATAATACATTATGCAGTAAGTATGATATACATATAAAAAAGTAAAGTATAGCCACTAAATATTACATTATGCAGTAGGTATGATATACATATAGCCACTAAATATTACATTATGCAGTAGGTATGATATACATATAGCCACTAGATATTACATTATGCAGTAGGTATGATATACATATAGCCACTAAATACCAGTTGGCTTGTCTGCTTGTTTCATTGCTTGATTGACAACAGCTGCAAAA
Organism: Candidula unifasciata; assembly: GCA_905116865.2. NCBI lineage: Eukaryota > Metazoa > Mollusca > Gastropoda > Stylommatophora > Geomitridae > Candidula > Candidula unifasciata. The sequence goes on along the minus strand of CAJHNH020001212.1, from coordinate 58,835 downwards.
GTTACATTCTGGTTCTCATCAGCTAAGTTTTATTTTATCGTTTTATAATATCTGTAATGGTATCAACTTGTGTTTGTAGGTAAATTCTTCAGCAGAAAGCAATGTATTAATCAGCACAAAATAAAAGGCTCAAACATATAACCACACATTTAACCAGTGAACAAATCAACATATTCTAAAACACACACAAATAATAAAGGCACATAGGAAAAGAAATATGAAACATAGAAACAGACATTTGTTGTGAAATAAAATGATCTACTAACAGCCATAAATTAGGTTATAAGATTTACAAGCAATGCTTGCATAATTCTGGATCACTTGTCATAAGATGGCTGAAAGACTGCCTCACTAAATATTCAGTAGATATTGTTCTTTTTGTCAGTTTATGATTGCTGACCATTTTGTATAATTGGTTAGCAGCTGGCCCCTTTAGTCTCCATAATGCTGTATAGAAGGCATGTCAATCACAGCTCATAGAGATTATTAAGACCAGCTTTCTTTAGGAAGAATCTTCCACAATAAGTGCATGGGCTTTCAGTATCATTGTTGAGTTGACATCTGTTTAATCTCAAACTGTCTCCAATCTTTTTCTCCTTTGTTTCTATTCCCTTCCTAATTTTTCCCCTTAATGCAGTGGGATCTATGACGTCTCTACCCCATGAGGGGGACTGAGCCTCGAGAGGCAGGGGGTAAGAAGTGTTGGTGTTGTGGGTAGTGGGTTCCCCCCCTTACTTCACCCTAGGTCTAGTGAATATCTGTTCACGAAAGGAGCGTCCATTGTGGTGTCAGCCTCTTGACCTAGCAAAACCTCTCTTACCTCAAAACCATTGTGCGTGGCGAAGAGTCACAGCCTCCCCGAGGTAGTCCCGGTAACTGGGGGTGCGAATCCCCAGGCAAAACACAATGGATCTAAAGGAGCAAACCTCGATAATAAACCCGGTACACCACACCGTACTGCCCCCTGTGGGAGGGAAGGAGCCAGAGGTGTGCTGAACAGTCTTAGGAATGGAAACAAGTATGCTAACCCCCCTGAATACCGGAAACTATCGTGAAGGCACAGGGACTCAGGACGTGACGATCCAGTTGCCCCAACTACTCATGCTTAGGCCATGCTTAGAGACATGAAGAGCTCAGCCAAACCTGCAGGCAATCTGGTGGCGGGGAATGAGCACACTGTGAGCCCCACCTTAGCTACGTGTTAAAGGGAAAGGCAGAAACACAACCCATATTTCCTTTAGAACTCGTACAGGGCATTTCTAGCTGCTGCCCGGGGAGGTGGGTAATCCACAGACACCCCAGCACCACAATGCCATGAACATGCAAATTCCACTACATGGCATTGGGCCAAAGGGCGAAAGCTCATGCGCCGCTGGATCGATAACAACAACTACCCCATGAGTCCATATCACATGTACCTTCATGCCCTACTTGCACATATCTTTAAATCGCTGTAGAAGCTGACTGCAACATCTTTTACCCATCTGTAATTTACTATAGAGAATGTCCTTTGGGACACAACCATCTCCCACCTTCATTGTGTGCTGGGTATGTGAGCTCTTCAAGACTGAGCACTGAAAAAACCTTTGAAGTTTCTCCTCTCCATAAGTCAGCTTGTGCAGTATTGTAGAGACGATGCGTTGCCCATGCAGCTTGATTCCTCCCTTAGCCTGCCTTATTTACTTCCAGAGAAAATGTAATACAAATACATTTGAAACAGAGCATGCTGCAGAGGTGCAGTGCTCTGTCTGTCCTATTGGAATTTCCTTTTTTAGGAAAGCTCCCAACCAAGGCTAAGGGTCTGGTCTGGTTTGACATAATATTCAGTTTCTAGGTTACATTTCCTTATCTTGGGATAAGGCCAGGATCTCGTCAATGTGCTTCCTCTTTTGAAACCATTATTACAAGTGGGATTTCAGGCTTGGTATAATCCATACAATTACAGTTAGGGAAAAGTGTTACAAAGAACCTCTGTTATTGTATGCACATTAGACATGGACAGCAAACAGACAAGCAGAAAAAAAATTGAAATAGAAATGTGTGTGTGTTTAGGAGAATGCAAAGAATATCATAGAGTGATAGAGAAATAAACAGTGTTGTCTTCCTGGAGACAGATGAGAGCCATAAACTGATGAATGAAACTAAATGTATGCAGTGGGTGTTGTTTGGACATGTTCTAAGAATGATTCGACTTGAAAACAAGGTTACAGCTGGCAAAACCAATGGAAAGAGGAGAACTGGAGGGCAAAGAGATTAATACTTGATGACTTAACTATATGGATGTGGTGAGACAAGAACTCTGACCTGATCCATGAGGTGACAAAGTATGACAGCCTATGCCTGCCTGCAGGGCACACGATGATGAGATACCACCCAGTGTTCAGCACTAAGAGAGAACATGCATCTAGTGAGTGCTGTTATACACTAGCTCAGTTATATTTGACCGAGGGCTGACTTACTGTTAGCTAGATCAGTGAGAATTGCAGCATGAGATAGAGAGAAACAATGTATGCTTCTTCTTCTTAGTTTGTGCTGTTATTACATTGTGTCTGTTTGGATGTTTGCATTTTCAGCTGACACATCTAAATTTTTTCAGGCATGTCTTCTTCTTCTTCGTGTTCCCCGGCTGTAAACTTCGACTGACAATTCTGGTTGTTCATTCACCTCTGGACTTTAGACTTGTTCCAGAACCTGAGTGTTGTGTGCACATCCATTTTACATATCTGAGTTTTTTGTATTTAGACTGTTGGTTCCTTGCCTCTCAGCAGATTTACTCTGACTTCGAAGGAAACCCCCAATTAGTCGACTCTTGTGACGTGCTTGGCGGGGAGACAGTGGGTCTATTCTTGTTTTCCCCATAATGGGGCCCCGGAACCCACATAGGGATTCAGGCAATTGTTTTCAGGGTTAGCTTTCCTGGTTAGTTATCTAGGACATTTTACAGCCTCATTTGTCTGGTGTCTGATTCACTAATGTTGCCTCTAGAGGGGTCATCCAGGGCACCAATATGCTGACATGGACTGCCCACAAGAGAAAGTAGGGGCTGAATATGGCATTCCCCAAAGAGGTTTCTGGACACTGTTTATCTCGGGCCCACCAGCTATTGAATTCCCTGCCAGATATGTTTAGGCTTTTATCCATGGCACAGGGTGTGGTCTTGTGGCAGGAGTAATGTCCCATGAAACCAGCACAGAGCCCACTGGTGAGGTAATGGGGAATCCCCTTATACACACTACAAAGGCCTTAAGTTTGCCTCGTGCCTTTGACCACAATTACCACCTTGTGAACAAGGTATGTTCAGTCTTTTAATACCTGGAAATCTGGGTGGGGAAACCATTATTAAGTTAATAGTGGCATACAGAGGAGAGGTAATGATTTAATGAATAAATAGGTCACGATAACAGTTTAATGTTTAACTAAGAATCAACAACATAGCACTCTGGACATTCCCATAAGTGCAACGCTCCCATCTTTAGCAGCAAGCACATGGTTCCAGTTCCTGTGTTACCAATAGCATTCTGATTGAATATCCATCTCATCTTTTCCTTCAGTACTGACCATTGACCAGATCCCCGGGTCACTCTTTACAGTACCATTTTCCATCTGTGCTTCCACACTGTTCTATTGCACCTAAAGTGCCCCTACCAAATCAGGCTTGTCAGGCATCAGTTCACCGCCAAGTTATGCAGAATATGTCAGTTTATCTCCTGTTCATTTCTTAATATCCTAGGGAAAATATCTACAGAAAGCTAATTACCCAGGAACTTTGAAGCAACGCTTACCATTCTTCATGGAGCATACCAGTTTTCACCTTTCTCAACATGCTCTGTGAGTTGGTTACAGCGTGTGTACAGCTGATTCTCAAGCCAGCAAAGGGCTGCAGTGACTGCCTCCACCTCCATTCTCAAACTAGATGTTGTGGTGTCACATGCCAGGTTTCTGTGTACTAAGCGACATCCATTAACTTTTGCTAATGTGCTTCATCTGCCTCTCAGCACACACAATGCCATCTCTGTAGATCATCACATCATCTGGACAAGCATTGTCATGAATCCACTGGCCAGTACCTGCACTTATGGCCTAGTGTGATCAGAACCCTACACAAGTCTGACTTTTGCTGGGACATTCTCTCCTCGCTAAATGTTATCAAGCCTATACACTTGTCTAATTGTGTCTTCATCTTGTGCCGTCCCAGACCTTCCTGTTTTTAGTCTGTGACCCTTAGCTCTTAAAAGGGCTTCATGTATTACGTGTTTTCCTATCTGAGATATGACTTTGCTTGCAGCACTTTGAGCCTATCTATAATAGTCGCCAGTGCAAGTATATATTGTATACATAATCTTGTGGTATCTCTTGTACATCCCAGAATGCCTCATGGCTATATTCTGTGTGCGTTCAAGTTTTATCAGCTGACTCTTTGATGTGGTAAGCATGCCAAGTCCATAATCTATCACCGACATTCTTTGTTCCTTGTCCATTGCTGCCATAACCTTAAGTGCTTTAGTCCTTTTTTGGCATTTTGCTGCAACTGCCTCCACATGATCTCTGAAGGTCATGCTTCTATTAAAAATGATACACGGGCACCTCAGTTTGCTTTCTCTTTAGATGTTTCTGTCAATAACTGTGAGACCTGGAACATCATCTCTTACAATTCTATTATCCAAAGAGCACGATAAAATAGCTAGAAAATTGGTGTCACAGTTTTCACATTCCAGTGTCTTGTATTTGCTTTTCTCTTCTGAGTATTTTGTACTTCTCACTTTTTGATGTTTACCATTTCCCTTCAGAGCAGAAGCTGATAACGTTTCTTTTTGTAATAAAAATATGAGCAATCTCATTCAGTCCATACTACCAGGGTAATCTCAGCCAGAAGCATGAGAAGGTCCACTGAACTGTGGGAATATGTCGCAGCTTAGAGAAGGTCCACTGAACTGTGGGAATATCTGTCACAGCTTAGAGAAGGTCCACTGAACTGTGGGAATATCTGTCGTAGTTTAGAGAAGGTCCACTGAACTGTGGGAATATCTGTCGCAGATTAGAGAAGGTCCACTGAACTGTGGGAATATCTGTCGTAGTTTAGAGAAGGTCCACTGAACTGTGGGAATATCTGTCGCAGTTTAGAGAAGGTCCACTGAACTGTGGGAATATCTGTCGCAGATTAGAGAAGGTCCACTGAACTGTGGGAATATCTGTCGTAGTTTAGAGAAGGTCCACTGAACTGTGGGAATATCTGTCGCAGCTTAGAGAAGGTCCACTGAACTGTGGGAATATCTGTCGCAGCTTAGAGAAGGCCCACTGAACTGTGGGAATATCTGTCGTAGTTTAGAGAAGGTCCACTGAATTGTGGGAATATCTGTCGCAGCTTAGAGAAGGTCCACTGAACTGTGGGAATATCTGTCGCAGCTTAGAGAAGGCCCACTGAACTGTGGGAATATCTGTCGTAGTTTAGAGAAGGTCCACTGAATTGTGGGAATATCTGTCGCAGCTTAGAGAAGGTCCACTGAACTGTGGGAATATCTGTCGCAGTGTAGAGAAGGTCCACTGAACTGTGGGAATATCTGTCGCAGCTTAGAGAAGGTCCACTGAACTGTGGGAATATCTGTCGCAGCTCAGAGAAGGTCCACTGAACTATGGGAATATCTGTCGCAGCTTAGAGAAGGTCCACTGAACTATGGGAATATCTGTCGCAGTGTAGAGAAGGTCCACTGAACTGTGGGAATATCTGTCGTAGTTTAGAGAAGGTCCACTGAATTGTGGGAATATCTGTCGCAGTGTAGAGAAGGTCCACTGAACTGTGGGAATATCTGTCATAGTTTAGAGAAGGTCCACTGAACTGTGGGAATATCTGTCGCAGCTTAGAGAAGGTCCACTGAACTGTGGGAATATCTGTCGCAGCTTAGAGGTCCACTGAACTGTGGGAATATCTGTCGCAGCTTAGAGAAGGTCCACTGAACTGTGGGAATATCTGTCGCAGTGTAGAGAAGGTCCACTGAACTGTGGGAATATCTGTCGCAGTTTAGAGAAGGTCCACTGAACTGTGGGAATATCTGTCGCAGCTTAGAGAAGGTCCACTGAATTGTGGGAATATCTGTCACAGCTTAGAGAAGATCCACTGAACTGTGGGAATATCTGTCGCAGCTTAGAGAAGGTCCACTGAACTGTGGGAATATCTGTCGCAGCTCAGAGAAGGTCCACTGAACTGTGGGAATATCTGTCGCAGCTTAGAGAAGGTCCACTGAACTGTGGGAATATCTGTCGCAGCTCAGAGAAGGTCCACTGAACTATGGGAATATCTGTCGCAGCTTAGAGAAGGTCCACTGAACTATGGGAATATCTGTCGCAGTGTAGAGAAGGTCCACTGAACTGTGGGAATATCTGTCGTAGTTTAGAGAAGGTCCACTGAATTGTGGGGAATATCTGTCGCAGTGTAGAGAAGGTCCACTGAACTGTGGGAATATCTGTCGTAGTTTAGAGAAGGTCCACTGAACTGTGGGAATATCTGTCGCAGCTTAGAGAAGGTCCACTGAACTGTGGGAATATCTGTCGCAGCTTAGAGGTCCACTGAACTGTGGGAATATCTGTCGCAGCTTAGAGAAGGTCCACTGAACTGTGGGAATATCTGTCGCAGTGTAGAGAAGGTCCACTGAACTGTGGGAATATCTGTCGCAGTTTAGAGAAGGTCCACTGAACTGTGGGAATATCTGTCGCAGCTTAGAGAAGGTCCACTGAATTGTGGGAATATCTGTCACAGCTTAGAGAAGATCCACTGAACTGTGGGAATATCTGTCGCAGCTTAGAGAAGGTCCACTGAACTGTGGGAATATCTGTCGCAGCTCAGAGAAGGTCCACTGAACTGTGGGAATATCTGTCGCAGCTTAGAGAAGATCCACTGAACTGTGGGAATATCTGTCATAGCTCAGAGAAGATCCACTGAACTGTGGGAATATCTGTCACAGCTTAGAGAAGATCCACTGAACTGTGGGAATATCTGTCGCAGCTTAGAGAAGGTCCACTGAATTGTGGGAATATCTGTCGCAGCTTAGAGAAGGTCCACTGAACTGTGGGAATATCTGTCACAGCTTAGAGAAGGTCCACTGAACTGTGGAAATATCTGTCGCAGCTTAGAGAAGGTCCACTGAATTGTGGGAATATCTGTCGCAGCTTAGAGAAGGTCCACTGAACTGTGGAAATATCTGTCGCAGCTTAGAAAAGGTCCACTGAATTGTGGGAATATCTGTCGCAGCTTAGAGAAGGTCCACTGAACTGTGGGAATATCTGTCACAGCTTAGAGAAGGTCCACTGAATTGTGGGAATATCTGTCGCAGCTTAGAGAAGGTCCACTGAACTGTGGGAATATCTGTCGCAGCTTAGAGAAGATCCACTGAACTGTGGGAATATCTGTCGCAGCTTAGAGGTCCACTGAACTGTGGGAATATCTGTCGTAGCTTAGAGAAGGTCCACTGAACTGTGGGAATATCTGTCGTAGCTTAGAGAAGGTCCACTGAACTGTGGGAATATCTGTCGTAGCTTAGAGAAGGTCCACTGAACTGTGGGAATATCTGTCGTAGCTTAGAGAAGGTCCACTGAACTGTGGGAATATCTGTCGCAGCTTAGAGAAGGTCCACTGAACTGTGGGAATATCTGTCGTAGCTTAGAGAAGGTCCACTGAACTGTGGGAATATCTGTCGTAGCTTAGAGAAGGTCCACTGAACTGTGGGAATATCTGTCGCAGCTTAGAGAAGGTCCACTTAACTGTGGGAATATCTGTCGCAGCTTAGAGAAGGTCCACTGAATTGTGGGAATATCTGTCGCAGCTTAGAGAAGGTCCACTGAACTGTGGGAATATCTGTCGCAGCTTAGAGAAGGTCCACTGAACTGTGGGAATATCTGTCGCAGCTTAGAGAAGGTCCACTGAATTGTGGGAATATCTGTCGCAGCTTAGAGAAGGTCCACTGAATTGTGGGAATATCTGTCGCAGCTTAGAGAAGGTCCACTGAACTGTGGGAATATCTGTCGCAGCTTAGAGAAGGTCCACTGAACTGTGGGAATATCTGTCGCAGCTTAGAGGTCCACTGAACTGTGGGAATATCTGTCGCAGATTAGAGAAGGTCCACTGAACTGTGGGAATATCTGTCGCAGCTTAGAGAAGGTCCACTGAACTGTGGGAATATCTGTCGCAGCTTAGAGAAGGTCCACTGATTTGTGGGAATATCTGTCACAGCTTAGAGAAGGTCCACTGAACTGTGGGAATATCTGTCACAGCTTAGAGAAGGTCCACTGAACTGTGGGAATATCTGTCACAGCTTAGAGAAGGTCCACTGAATTGTGGGAATATCTGTCGCAGCTTAGAGAAGGTCCACTGAACTGTGGGAATATCTGTCACAGCTTAGAGAAACAATGCTGCGGGCAGTTCCAGAACGTCTGCAGTTTGTCAAAGAAAAATTGTAATCACATGATATTGATGATTCTTCATTGCAAAGTGTTTTTAATGGTTTTATTTGTTGCCTCCCAAGAAGGTCAACAAATGCCTGCAGAAGTTGGATGTGTCAGCCAAAAGGCGCAAATATCACAGCCATGCTGTAAACAGGCATAACATCACTTCTGTTTCCTGAAATACAAAATTTTAGCAGTTTAATATTGTTTTTCTTTCCTTGCAGGGTTGCTATGAGAAGGGCAAACAGTTTGTGCTAGAACAGTCTGATATACTTGTAGCCATTGGATTTGTCTTTGCATTCCTGATGGTAAGTCGTGTGTATACTTTTTTAATTAAGTTTTTTAAATTCATAATTATCATTTTCCATAATAATAAGCATAGAGCAGTCGATAAAAGGCTCGCTTTCAAATCCAGCTGTGACTCGCTGCAGCCCACGGTCGGTGTTCGAAACCGGGCAGTTCCCGGGGTTCACCCAGCCTCTAGGAAATGGGTACCAGTGTTGACACTCTGGGGTAAATGGAGGAACGTTGCTGTAGCTACAGAGTTACGTGCAAACGGCGACACAGGCGGACAATTCTTATCAGCTGTCCATACTGGTGGCTGAGCACGTATGGTTTATAACCGTGTGCAATGATGCTGGTTCACATCTCCCGACTTTACCTTTACCTTACACAATCACAAGAATCATAAATCAGGTTATTGTTCTTGTCTTACTCCATCCTCGTGCCCAAGACATCCATGTATTTTTCTGTTTGCCTTCCCCTGCTTCTTCCCCCATCAATCTTGCCCATCATTAACGAGTTGTCCAGTCCATTCCTTTTAATGACAAAACCCATTGTCTGAGTCTCATTTGTCTCATCTGTTGACATTTGTCCTGAGGAAGACTTGCCTTGTTTGTTTTTATATCTATCTCTGTTTTTTAAATTTCTTCCTTCTTTTTTCATTTGCTTTAAATAGATTTTCTATATCTGCAGTGTTGTCTCTAGTATAAACTTCACTGTGTATTCCTTCCCAAAAACAACTACATCTCTGTTTTGAGTAAGTGTTGTTCAGCTTGTCTGCTTGTTGTCCATGTTTCACATGCATACAAGGTCTGACAGTTAAATAATGAGACTGATTTTTTTTAAATGGCCAAGACAAAGGTGCCATATATAAAGCAAAGCATGGAATCTAAAGAGACAGCATTCATCTATGATCTGGCAACGTTTCATCACCGCTCGATAAACAGACAACAAAAAAGTCGCCATTTTGTTGACCTAGTCAGAGATGCATTGTTACATAATCAGCAGGGGGCAAAAAGCTAACATTAAATTCTTGTTAAAACCCAGAAAAAGTGCCATTAAAACAGTTGAATTTATTCAATAAGTTTATGGGAATGATTGTTTTTCTCGTGCACAAATTTTCAGGTGGTGTACTTAATACTTCTTAATCCATTCCAGGATACAGTGCCACCTTGATATACGTACTTAATCTGTTCCAGTATACAGTGATACCTTGATATACCTACTTAATCTGTTCCAGGATACAGTGATACCTTGATATACCTACTTAATCTGTTCCAGGATACAGTGATACCTTGATATACCTACTTAATCTGTTCCAGGATACAGTGCCACCTTGATATACCTACTTAATCTGTTCCAGGATACAGTGATACCTTGATATACCTACTTAATCTGTTCCAGAATACAGTGATACCTTGATATACCTACTTAATCTGTTCCAGGATACAGTGCCACCTTGATATACCTACTTAATCTGTTCCAGGATACAGTGATACCTTGATATACCTACTTAATCTGTTCCAGGATACAGTGATACCTTGATATACGTACTTAATCTGTTCCAGGATACAGTGATACCTTGATATACCTACTTAATCTGTTCCAGGATACAGTGATACCTTGATATACCTACTTAATCTGTTCCAGGATACAGTGCTACCTAGATATTCAAACTCAATCCATTCCATGATACTGGTATCCATACAACATATCCTTGTGTTTAGATATGTGGTAGCCAGAGAGATCTCTTCTATTATGTCTGGTCTGCTACACATTTTGAATGTTTTAAAGCTTGAACAGTAGATCATCATCATCAGGTGCCTTGCATACTGGCGTGGGCGATTATGCCTCTCCATAATCTGCGATCTCCTGCAGCATGTATACTATTTTGTGTTGCCATGCAACAAGACTGTCAAGCATCTTCTCTAGTTGTCTTCCTCTATCCCTCCTTCCACAGATCTTTCCAGTGGTCACAACACGTTCTATTTTCCATCTTCTCATAACATGGCCTAAAAATGATGACTGTCTCCTTCTGATGTCTGTGATAAGTTGTCTTTGGGCCCTCGCCTCTTTCAAAACCTCTTGGTTGCTCTTTTTTTGGCTGTCCAAGATATTCTAAGCATTCTTCTGTAAAACCACATCTCTGAGGCCTCAAGAAACTGTTTGGCCTGCCTACTGATTGTCCAGGATTCACAGGAACAGTAGATAGGGAGTGTTAAAACTGTCAGTTGTTTCAGAGGGTAGTCATGTACCAATTTCATTTCTTTGAGTAAAGAAATAATTTTTACAGTGAAAATGTGTAGATTATCAGGTATGTTATAGTTTTTCTTTAGTTTCCATTACGGAATGTATAATCTTGTTCTTAGCTTTTTATCTTTTCCTTTGGACCCGTCTGTAGATTGAGAATGTATCCTTTATTCGACATTGTATGTATTCCTTAGCCATATCTTTTACCAACTCAGAGTATGAAACTTTACAGATAACACTAGCTAGATTATCGTCTGTCTCAGAGAGATTGAAGTGTCATGGAAGGAGCTTAGGGCTAATAAATTTTATTACTGTCCAGGTTGTTTAAGGGTGCAGAATTTCTCAGATCTGTTATGCATTTAGTAGTTGTCAGAGTAAATATTTATGGCCTCCCTTTGGATACCTCTGTGCTTCAGTTAATGATCTGTATGCTGAGTGTGTTTGGTCATTGATAGTTCTGATTAAGAAATGTATACTTGATTCCTTTCTTCTAAAGTGCAGAGGCATAATTCCCATTGCCACTTCTACAGCTTCTTTTGATGTAGTTCTTGGTGTTCCTGCTATGATGCATAGGCTTGATGCTGAATTTTATCCAATTTATGTTTATTACTTTTTTGCTGCAGAATCATACAGAATGCTACCATAGTCCATCCTTCCTCTAATATATGATTTGTAGAACACCTTAGTCCATCCTTCCTCTAATATATGATTTGTAGAACACCTTAGTCCATTCTTCCTCTAATATATGATTTGTAGAACACCTTAGTCCATTCTTCCTCTAATATATGATTTGTAGAACATCTTAGTCCGTTCTTCCTCTAATATATGATTTGTAGAACACCTTAGTCCGTTCTTCCTCTAATATATGATTTGTAGAACACCTTAGTCCATTCTTCCTTTAATATATGATTTGTAGAACATCTTAGTCCGTTCTTCCTCTAATATATGATTTGTAGAACACCTTAGACCATTCTTCCTCTAACATATGATTTGTAGAACACCTTAGTCCGTTCTTCCTCTAATATATGATTTGTAGAACACCTTAGTCCGTTCTTCCTCTAATATATGATTTGTAGAACACCTTAGTCCATTCTTCCTTTAATATATGATTTGTAGAACACCTTAGTCCATTCTTCCTCTAATATATGATTTGTAGAACACCTTAGTCCGTTCTTCCTCTAATATATGATTTGTAGAACACCTTAGTCCGTTCTTCCTCTAATATATGATTTGTAGAACACCTTAGTCCATTCTTCCTCTAATATATGATTTGTAGAACATCTTAGTCCGTTCTTCCTCTAATATATGATTTGTAGAACACCTTAGTCCGTTCTTCCTCTAATATATGATTTGTAGAACACCTTAGTCCATTCTTCCTCTAATATATGATTTGTAGAACACCTTAGTCCATTCTTCCTCTAATATATGATTTGTAGAACACCTTAGTCCATCCTTCCTCTAATATATGATTTGTAGAACATCTTAGTCCATTCTTCCTCTAATATATGATTTGTAGAACACCTTAGTCCATTCTTCCTCTAATATATGATTTGTAGAACACCTTAGTCCATTCTTCCTTTAATATATGATTTGTAGAACACCTTAGTCCATTCTTCCTCTAATATATGATTTGTAGAACATCTTAGTCCATTCTTCCTCTAATATATGATTTGTAGAACACCTTAGTCCATTCTTCCTCTAATATATGATTTGTAGAACATCTTAGTCCATTCTTCCTCTAATATATGATTTGTAGAACATCTTAGTCCATTCTTCCTCTAATATATGATTTGTAGAACACCTTAGTCCATCCTTCCTCTAATATATGATTTGTAGAACACCTTAGTCCATTCTTCCTCTAATATATGATTTGTAGAACACCTTAGTCCATCCTTCCTCTAATATATGATTTGTAGAACACCTTAGTCCATTCTTCCTCTAATATATGATTTGTAGAACACCTTAGTCCATTCTTCCTCTAATATATGATTTGTAGAACACCTTAGTCCATTCTTCCTCTAATATATGATTTGTAGAACACCTTAGTCCATTCTTCCTCTAATATATGATTTGTAGAACACCTTAGTCCATTCTTCCTCTAATATATGATTTGTAGAACACCTTAGTCCATTCTTCCTCTAATATATGATTTGTAGAACATCTTAGTCCATTCTTCCTCTAATATATGATTTGTAGAACACCTTAGTCCATTCTTCCTCTAATATATGATTTGTAGAACACCTTAGTCCATTCTTCCTCTAATATATGATTTGTAGAACATCTTAGTCCATTCTTCCTCTAATATATGATTTGTAGAACACCTTAGTCCATCCTTCCTCTAATATATGATTTGTAGAACACCTTAGTCCATTCTTCCTCTAATATATGATTTGTAGAACACCTTAGTCCGTTCTTCCTCTAATATATGATTTGTAGAACATAAGCATTAGTTTAGACCTAGCAACCTGTCCATTTCCTTTGAGAAATCCTAAATGTCTCAACAATAGAGCTATGCTGACTTGTTTCATTGTAACTGCATAGAAATAGACGAGCACTGCAGTTTACACATGGGAAGAAGCTCCAATAGAGGCTCAGATTTTATGCATTACTGAGGGGTAGATTTAATAACATAATTGAGGCACATATTTCATTATATAGCTGAGGTATAGATTTCATGACATAGTTTAAGTATAGATTTTAATGAAATTGGAGCAAATATTTAATGACGTAATTGAGGCACATATTTCATGATATAATTAAGGTATAGATTTCATGACACGATTAAGGTATAGATTTCACGATGAAATTGGGGCAAATATTTAATGGCGTAATTGAGGCACATATTTCATGATGTAATTAAGGTATAGATTTCATGACATGATTAAGGTAAAGATTTAACGATGAAATTGGGGCAAATATTTAATGACATAATTGAGGCACATATTTCATGACATAATTAACTCTTTAAGGCCCATGAATTTTGACAGACTTGGCCCAAATTAATTTCTCTTTACAAAAATGGCAGAGGGGTGGGTGCACAAGAAAGGCTGTAGAGATTGTAATATACTTCTAATCCCTATAAAAGTACATATTTTTTAAAAGAGAAATGAATGTACATTTTGAATCCGATGATAAGTGTTTGTTTAATTTTGTTATAGTTAGTGTGAAAGAAGAATTCAGCAGGTGTTAATTTCACAAGGACAGCATTTAACAAAAAAAATTCTTCACTTACCATGGTTTTGCAGCCACAAGAGTAGTAAATATCCAAATTTGAGAACAAAACTTCAAAGTTTGTTCAATTTCCTAACATATTCCAAAGTTATAATAACTTTCTGGGTAAGTTTAGCACTCAGGAGCTCTCAGTTCTCACAGAGTGCTGAGCAAAATTTCAGAGAAAAAATGGCAGAAAAATAAGCCATTACACACACTATTTACTTTTTACTTTGTACAGTTATTTACAGACTGTAGCCGCGATGATTTTAGTGTAGCTTAGCCATAGTATAGTACTGTCTCTTTGTTTAGAGCACTTTCCTTCTCTTACATCATAAATACGGTAGTATGTAACATTGTCTGTGTAATAAGCACATCAGAATCGCTAGATTCTGAACAGCTGATCACTCAGCATCACTGGTGAAAATTCACCGTCCGAATCACTTTCCGAAAAATCTAAATGTTTATTATCATTATTACAATTAGGAACATCTGACTGAAACAATTTCAGAGCTTCATCAGCAGAAAGACGCATTCTGCGACCTGTACTTGTAGTTGGAACATTGGTATTCATGGCACTCAAGAACAAACTTAGAAAATGAACTGCTAAAAAAAAATTTCGCTGTGTTTTCTCTTAAATTATCCACGTGTGGTTTAGTCCAGGAAATAAAACTAAAAGGATTTCGGCAGAGTGACTTTCCCTGAATAGTTAAATCGTACCTCCAAACATTAGAAACTAGTACGAAGCCGCGTGCGAAGCAAAAAATAAGGGACTCATGAGTGACGATGACACTGTTGTTTGGGCAAAACGGAACCCTTTCAAACAACGCTCACACCGTCGTGTGGGACTCAAAGAGTTAAAGCATAGACTTCATGATATGATTATAGAATAGATTTCTTGATATTGTTAACTTATAGATTGTATGACATAATTAACGTATAGATTTCATGACATGATTAAGTATAGATTTCAGGAGACACATATTTCATGGCATAATAAAAGCATAAATTTCATATCATAATTAAGGCATTGATTTCATGATATAATTCGAGCATAGATTTTGTGACATAATTAAGGCACATATTTCATGACCTAATTGGCGATCTCTTTGTTATATTTGACAGGTTGCAGGGATGGTGTTGACATTCTTTGTAATACGATCAGCGACAGATGATGGTTCAAAACACAGACGTAGACCAAACAGTGTAGTTGTTTAACTGTAGTTTGTTTCCGTTATTTACTATCAACGAAGAAATGTCTATAGTTATTTATAGAAACTGTTTGTTGTTTGATGCCATGAATTATTTTACAGTATTCTAGAAATTCTCCACTTTGCATATGTCAGTGTAAAGCAGGATCTATACCTTTGCTGGGATGTCATTTGACTGTCAAGGGGAGATAACAATACACATGTCAGTGTGAAGCAGGATCTATACCTTTGCTGGGATGTCATTTGACTGTCAAGGGGAGATAACAATACACATGTCAGTGTGAAGCAGGACCTATACCTTCACTGGTATGTCATTTGACTGTCAAGGGGAGACAACAATACACATGTCAGTGTGAAGCAGGACCTATACCTTCACTTTTATGTCATTTGACTGTCAAGGGGAGACAACAGTGACATGTTGGTGTGAAGCAGGACCTATACCTTCACTGGTATGTCATTTGACTGTCAAGGGGAGACAACAGTGACATGTCGGTGTGAAGCAGGACCTATACCTTCACTGGTATGTCATTTGACTGTCAAGGGGAGACAACAGTGACATGTCGGTGTGAAGCAGGACCTATACCTTCACTGGTATGTCATTTGACTGTCAAGGGGAGACAACAGTGACATGTCGGTGTGAAGCAGGACCTATACCTTCACTGGTATGTCATTTGACTGTCAAGGGGAGACAACAGTGACATGTCGGTGTGAAGCAGGACCTATACCTTCACTGGTATGTCATTTGACTGTCAAGGGGAGACAACAGTGACATGTCGGTGTGAAGCAGGACCTATACCTTTGCTGGGATGTCATTTGACTGTCAAGGGGAGATAACAATGCACATGTCAGTGTGAAGCAGGACCTATACCTTCACTGGTATGTCATTTGACTGTCAAGGGGAGACAACAGTGACATGTCGGTGTGAAGCAGGACCTATACCTTCACTGGTATGTCATTTGACTGTCAAGGGGAGATAACAATACACATTTCAGTGTGAAGCAGGATCTATACCTCCACTGGGATGTCATTTGACTGTCAAGGGGAGATAACAATACACATGTCAGTGTGAAGCAGGACCTATACCTCCACTGGGATGTCATTTGACTGTCAAGGGGAGACAACAATACAGATGTCGGTGTGAAGCAGGACCTATACCTTTGCTGGTATGTCATTTGACTGTCTAGGAGAGACAACAGTGACATGCCGGTGTGAAGCAGGACCTATACCTCCACTGGGATGTCATTTGACTGTCTAGGGGAGACAACAATACACATGTCGGTGTGAAGCAGGAACTATACCTCCACTGGGATGTCATTTGACTGTCAAGGGGAGAGAACAGTGACATGTCGGTGTGAAGCAGGACCTATACCTCCACTGGGATGTCATTTGACTGTCTAGGGAAGACAACAATACACATGTCGGTGTGAAGCAGGAACTATACCTCCACTGGGATGTCATTTGACTGTCAAGGGGAGACAACAATACACATGTTAGTGTGAAGCAGGACCTATACCTTTGCTGGTATGTCATTTGACTGTCAAGGGGAGACAACAATACACATGCTAGTGTGAAGCAGGACCTATACCTCCACTGGGATGTCATTTGACTGTCAAGGGGAGACAACAATACACATGTTAGTGTGAAGCAGGACCTATACCTCCACTGGGATGTTATTTGACTGTCTAGAGGAGACAACAATACACATGTCAGTTGAAGGATAACTTATGAAATACAAATACAATACTGAGACTACAACCTGAAGGGTAACTGTAAGAGAAAGCAACTATGCTGAATGCCTCAAGCATAACAATATTTCACATTTACTGGAGTGTGAGAAATATGAACTTTTAAAAACATTCCAACGTCAATACTTCACCTACTGCATGCAGTTAAAAAGGCCAGTTGCCTGTCTTTTATAGGAGGTTGCAGAACCAACCCCAGCATTTTGCGGCTGTTGTGGTTTTTCTAGGTAGATTTTACGTTCAGTAGTTTGCCATCGCCTCTGAACGGTCAGCTCACGGTACCACTGTCGAAACCAACAGTCCTCAGCTGGGATCGAACCAGGCACCTGGCATTACAAAGTGCGTTCGCAACGCCTTAGCCACAGACGCCGGCACCGCATACAGTAAACTTATGAAAATAAACAGTTTGGTAGAGATGGGAAACCACAGAGAACTCATATGAAAATTAGACAGTACATGAACTAAAATGTATTAACAAAATGAACAATTTTTATTAAACAATACAAGAATTAAAATTCATGCATTTTGATAACCATAGAGATCTCTAAAAAAATTTTGTAGAGATGGATAACCATAGAGAACTCTAATAAAATTTGGTAGAGATGGATAACCATAGAGAACTCTAATAATATTTGGTAGAGATGGATAACCATAGAGAACTCTAATAAAATTTGGTAGAGATGGATAACCATAGAGATCTCTAAAAAATTTGGTAGAGATGG
This sequence comes from Candidula unifasciata, assembly GCA_905116865.2. Lineage (NCBI taxonomy): Eukaryota > Metazoa > Mollusca > Gastropoda > Stylommatophora > Geomitridae > Candidula > Candidula unifasciata. The sequence continues at coordinate 40,985 of CAJHNH020001212.1, read as the reverse complement.
ATAACCATAGAGAACTCTAATAAAATTTGGTAGAGATGGATAACCATAGAGAACTCTAATAATATTTGGTAGAGATGGATAACCATAGAGAACTCTAATAAAATTTGGTAGAGATGGATAACCATAGAGATCTCTAAAAAATTTGGTAGAGATGGATAACCATAGAGAACTCTAATAAAATTTGGTAGAGATGGATAACCATAGAGAACTCTAATAAAAATTAAACAATACAAGAATTAAAATTCATGCATTTTGATTGTAAACTGCGAAGCAAAGAAAAAACAATTCAAGACATTTACTGAAAAGCTGTAAATAATAGGAATGATGAATAGCACAACAAAGATATATAAATATATTAAAAGTTTTTAAATTAAATTAATTTTTTTTTTAAATTACCTGTTTGTATAAACTCTACGATATGAAAAAGCAAAAGTGAGGAAAACAAACATTCACTAGTGAAATAACATTGAATACTATAGATCTCATTTATAACACACAGGGTTAACACTGTTGACAATCATAATTTTACTCCAGTTGTAGGTGGTCAATGATGCTTCATTATTCATTCCCTCATCATCTCCACGATAAAGCCATTTTCTAGCTTTTATGCATTCTGAAATGATGTCTTTAGACAGTGCTGAGTACACCTGTCTGAGAGCTTTGATACTAGCTGCATGATGTGTAGACATGGTGGGTCTTATTATATTTACATCAACAACACACACACAAAAAAAACTTGAAATATTATTTGGGACAAGAATAAAAATGAATTTTTGGTGTATCATTCATTCACTATCATCATTTACCTGTTATTGCATAACATCACCTGGGGTTTGCAGTCTATTCTTCAATTCCATTTCATCCTGTGTAATCAGTTAAATATCATGGATGGAATCTAGTCCAGCAGCTTTGGCCTCTCTTATCAACATTTGTTTTAGGGTTTCCTTTGAGCATCCTCACGTTTTCAGTATTTTCCATTTTAGTTAAGATTCTCTATTTGCTTTTCTCACAATCTGACCAGTGTAGTGTTATCTTCTTTGTCTGATAGCTGTTGCTACCTGTGGTTGCCTGGACATTTCATCTACTTTGTCACCCCCATTTGAATTCTTCTAATGCATGCACTTAAGTTTCATTCTGTCTTTAGTTGTCTCTAACTTTTGCATGTGTATGTTATAACTGAAATTACACAGAAAGTGAAAGTATGTAGCTTGGTTTTAAAACTATACAATTTAGAGTTCAGTATTTTGTCTAGGTTTTAAAATCTGTTGATGCCTTGCCATTGCTTGTCATAATTTAATTCATTGTAATTCTTGACTATCAAAATTACCACCTAAAAGAGTAAATTGAACTAATACTTTAATTCCTGCCTAGTATTACTTACATCTGCTTGATCTGTTGTTGGTTTCTTCAGTAAAATTGTCATTTCATAAATTATCTGTAGTCCAATCTTTTTCTTTGCATGACATCGCTGTTTTTACTGAGCAGAACATCATCATCAGCAAAATCAAGATCTTCCAACTGTTTGTTCTCCACCCAGTCAATGCCGATGTTTCCAACACATAATTTTTTTTCATCATTCAGTCAATGGTTATGTTAAATAACCGATGAAATGAAATGCATCCATGTTTCACTTCAATGTCGGCTGCAAATCGATCACTTAAACTACCATCTATTCACATGCACACTCTAAACCTTGACAGACTGCTTTCATATTTATTTGTTTCATTGTTACACCATAGTATTCCAAAATTCCTCATTTTCTGTGCAAGCTAACAGAAGTCTTCTTAAAATCAATTAAATTCAGAATTGTGTGTATGTGTGTAAACAAATTGTGTTCTTCCAGGTTGAAAGCCTGTTTGTTCCTCTCTCAGGATTTTGTCCACCACCCATTTAATTCTATTGAGAATTATTATACAAAAAGTCTTTGGCCTTACCGATAGCAGAGTAATTCCTTTCCAGTTGTTACAGTCATTAAGGTTACCTTTCTTTAGAATTCTAATAATTATTCCTTTCTTCCACTGATCTGGGATTTTTTCCTCAGCCTATATTCTGTTAAACAAATTCTTTCACTGGGTTTATGGTCTCTTGTCTCTGCACAGTATCATCATCATCATTTCCTGTCTCTGCACAGTAACATTTCTATCTCTGCACAGTATCATCATCATCATCTCCTGTCTATGCACAGTAACACCTTCTATCTTTGCACAGTATCATCTCTTGTCTCTGCACAGTATTATCATCTCCTGTCTCTGCACAGTATCATCTCCTGTCTCTGCTCAGTATCATCATCATCTCCTGTCTCTGCTCAGTATCATCATCATCTCCTGCCTCTGCACAGTATCATCCTCATCTCCTGTCTTTGCACAGTATTATCATCATCTCCTGTCTCTGCACAGTATCTACATCATCTCCTGTCTCTGCACAGTATCATCATCATCAGCTGCTGCCTTATTGCACGCTAGGAATTGACCGTCTCCCTGATCTCCACGTCATTTATCTGTCCTACATTTATTGGTAATATGGTCTTTTTAGCCTCTTCATCACATTTCATAGGTTCTTGTGGAATAAGTTTATTTCATGTCTCTTGGAAGTGTTCTATCCATCTCTTCTTCTACTCAGTATCAGATGTAAGCATTGTACCATCCTAACTTTTAATGGGACCACCCAGCAATACAAATACTAGTAGCTGGTTTAGTGTGTTATGTGGTAGGTTGCAATGTCGACTCTTAGCGTCCTGTTCTTCATCTTAAGCTTACCTATCAACATATGCTCTTTTATCTCGCCTTGCACATTTGATCTTTTATTTGTTGTTCTTTAGCCCCAAATTCTTGTTCTGCTGTTTAAGAATTGCATAAAGCAAGCTTCACTGAGTTTTTCTCCTGAATGCACTTCCATGTATCATCATTTATCCAAGGTGTTCTGTCAGGCTTCAATAGTCTTGCACGAATCCTAGATGCTACTAAAACTGTGGTCTTTGTACTTGTTCTTAATGCTCTGATCTTCCTTCACTTCAAATCCGTTTTTCAACTGAAGCTGGGACTCTTCTCTTTTACATTATGAAGTCTTTGACTATCTGTTATGTGTTGTTTGTTTTGCAGTTTTTCTGTGTTTTGTTTAAGCTTTAGTTTTCCAACATTTAAGATGTTTTCTCTCAGCACACCTGCTCCTTTGTGTGCTTGACATCCACATTTGTTGTTTATACAAAGGTGGTGTTTTAAATTTTTAGTCACTTCATCTTCTGAATGCCAAGTTAATTTATGAATCTTCTTTTGATCAAAGATAGTGCCTCTAATTGCCAAATTTGTCTGCATACACAATTCTACTGTTTGTTCTTTATTGACATTCTTTATGTTAACTCCCCTATTTCCACTGTCTCTTTTTGTGTGTGTATCAGTTGAAATGAGTCAATAATTGACATCACAGCACTCTGGCATTCCCATGTGTGCTCCATCCTCATCCTCAGCAGTCAAAACAGAGTTCCAGTACTAATGGTACCAGGCGTAATCTTTGTTGTTGTGTGTGTGTGTGTGTGAGTCATTTTGTCATCATAATAAATAGCTCATTCGGAGAATGTGAAGGAATGTGATAATGATGAATAACAGGCTTAATAGGCTTAATTTTTTATACAGACAAGATTAGAAGTGCTCATTCTTCTCCAGCAGAAGTTGAAAAGTATATATTCTGACTGACATTATTTCAGACTGATTGGCTCCACTTTAAGATCACCCTTGGCATATGTAGTTTCATGCTCAGCTCCCACTCCAAAGGTTACAAGTAAGAAGATTCACTTGGACATATTTAACCTTGCACCAAGATATAATTACTGTTGCAGGTGTATATCCTCTTTCATAATCAGTATTGAATATTAGGGAGTCACAGTACCATCCTTTTAGCTCTCTTATTTTTGCAAACCATTACATAACCTGCCCACAAACATTCACATCTCTCTTATATCAGGCAAACCATTGCATAACCTGCCACAAACACTCACAGCTCTCTTATTTTTGCAAACTATTGCATAACTTGTCCAAAAACATTCACAGCTGTATTATTTCTACAAACCACTGCATAACCTGCCCACAAACACTCACAGCTCTCTTATTTTTGCAAACCATTGCATAACTTGCCCGCAAACATTCACAGCTGTATTATTTCTACAAACCATTGCATAACCTGCCCACAAACACTCACAGCTCTCTTATATCTGCAAACAATTGCATAACTTGCCCGCAAACATTCACAGCTGTATTATTTCTACAAACCACTGCATAACCTGCCCACAAACATTCACAGCTCTCTTATTTCTACAGACCACTTCACGTCCTGCCCACAAACATTCACAGCTGTATTATTTTTACAAACCATTGCATAACCTGCCTACAAAAACTCATGACAGTTTCAGGCATTTCATATGGCAACCATACATCCCCTAGCCAATCATTCTGACATTTTTCATATGGCAACCATACATCCCCTAGCCAATCATTCTGACATTTTTCATATGGCAACCATACATCCCCTAGCCAATCATTCTGACATTTTTCATATGGCAACCATACATCCCCTAGCCAATCATTCTGACATTTTTCATATGGCAACCATACATCCCCTAGCCAATCATTCTGACATTTTTCATATGGCAACCATACATCCCCTAGCCAATCATTCTGACATTTTTCATATGCAGAGAAGCAGCCATGATAATTACTTCTGAAAGTAAAATATTGTAAAGTCATTTTAGTCCTGCATTGGCTGTCTTGATCTCTTTATTGCTTATGCTTCATTCTGCTCCTTGATGACTGGCTCTCACACTTCTTCCTGTTATTTTGTGCATGCAGCACTGACCAATTAAAGTGCACACTTGCACTCGGCTAGAAATATTAAAGTTTTTAAACATGGTCATTTTTCAAAGATAACTGCATTAGCAGCAAAAAAAAAAAAAAAAAATGACAGAATAAATTCCTATTTTTAATCTGTGCAAGTGTGAAATTATGTATATAATTGATGATTTGTTGATTTCATATAATGTGGGATTGTATTAATTTTAAATCCTCAATTAAATTTACACTTTAAATATATTTGGTATAATGTAACTTGTTGTGTTTTATTTTCTGATATGTTCGTTGTGATGACTATTCTGTATACATATCCAGATAAGATGTTCTTTGGGTTCATAGTAAAAGTCAAATATTCAAATCAAACACTTGGAGAATTAAGTAAGAATGTGAAAAGTAAATATTTGTAAAATTTGCTTTTGAATCAGATTTAAAATCATTGCATTGGTACACTCGGCGTACAGTTTTCAAATATCCGAGCATTATTACAATAAGGAATCTGGTTAAATACTAATCTTGAACATAGCCGAAATAAGCACTAAAATATGTGCATGTTATTGAATTATGTGTGGAAGTATTTATTATGTAAATATTGTTTTTGGGTTCCTACTGTGGGGGGAAACAAGAATAGACCTACTGCCATCCGAAGAAACCTGTCGTAAGAGTTGACTAACTGGGGGACTTCCTTTGAAGTTGGAGTGCATCTGCCTGAGATTCAAGGAACCAACAATCTGCATACAAATAACTCAAATGTATAAAACAGATGTGCACGCAACACTCAGCTTCTGGAACAAGACTAAAGTCCAAAGGTGGACGAACACCCAGAACTTTCCGCTAGAGTTTACAGTTGATGAACCCAAAGAAGAAGAAGATCATAATATAAAAACAGATTCCATTTTATAGCATCAAGCATGTGATGCTAGACCCATATTTTTGAAGACGAGTTTATAGACTGAGTCTTTTTTTGCAACCCTAGCTGGAGATTCGAAGTTGATACAGTGGAGTCCACTTAAGTCGAACTCGGATAAGTTGAATTTTGGTTAAGTCGACATGACCAGTTTTGTCCCGTCAATTCTCTCTATTGTGTGTGCTGTCTGGATAAGTAGAAATCCTGTTAAGTGGAAGCATTTTCTTAGGTCTCTGCGACTTCTACTTAACCAAACTCGACTGTACTATGATCAACAAGGCCAGAAACGATTTGACTGCAATGAGAGTTATGGCTGCCATGTGTGGTCAACAAAGGCTGCTAGTCATCCTCTATCAGGGTTTGATCCTCTCTGTCACAGAATACACTCTGGCAATCTGCACCCTCAGCAAGACACAAATGGACAGACTGGAAAAGGTACAAAATGAAGCAATGCACATCATACTTAGCTGCACCAAAGACACATCATGTAGAGCAGTGAGATCAACTAGATCTTCCAGATTTTTACAGCAGGCTTGAAATGCGCCAAGTGTGTGCACAGTGAACTGAATACACATACAGGCAACACACTTAAAACAGGCCAGTCTCAATTGGGCAGTGCAGAGAAAATACTTCAATGGATGATTTCCCTTCAAAACATAAACTGTGGAGAGGAATGGATACCCGTACCAAACAAAAACAAGCAGTACTTTATGGTAGTTATCACTCTGACAAGTTAATGAATGCTGTGATTTGGCCCCACCAATAGTTGATGCAGAAGGGAAAGCATTGGTAGAGGAACACACATCACCAGAAGATGCTCTTATGTATACAGATGGTTCTGAGATTTGCCAGAAGCGAAGTGCATGGGCTTTCATTGCAGGAACTATTGGACAAGTGATTGAGACAGTTGAACCTTCACTTCTGTCACTAGCAGGTTGACAAGGGACATACTGATGAGAGCCAGAAGGACACTGCACTTCTGTCACTATGAGCTTGACAAGGAACATACTGATGAGAGCCAGAAGGACACTGCACTTCTGTCACTATGAGCTTGACAAGGGACATACTGATGAGAGCCAGAAGGACACTGTACTTCTGTCACTAGCAGCTTGACAAGGGACATACTGATGAGAGCCAGGACACTGCACTTCTGTCACTAGCAGCTTGACAAGGGACATACTGATGAGAGCCAGAAGGACACTGCACTTCTGTCACTAGCAGCTTGACAAGGGACATACTGATGAGAGCCAGAAGTACACTGCACTTCTGGGGGACACCACCCCCCAGATTCCATGCCAGCTCTGTTTAGACCCACATTAGCCATTATCCATAGCGCACAATAGGGATGTGTGGCAGTAATCTTGCATAATGTTCTGTAAAACCAGCACAGAACTTGCTGGTGCCCAAGGGGTGGGACTGAGTGTTTATCATCATCTGACTAGAACTTCACTCTCATTACAGTCTAAGGAAAAGAGTCTTGTCTCTGTCTTGCACATTTCCCTGCCTCATAAATTGTCCTTGAGGTCTTCAGAGCCCTTGAGGTTCACTGTTGCAGATATTACCCACTTCCTTTCATCTGTGATTGGCCTTCTCTTTCCAGCTGGTGGCTCCAAATGTTTGTAGGTCTGCCTGTATGTTATCTCTCCACCATTTTCTTAGTCTGCTCTTTTGTGTACAGTTTTTTATCTCACTGTTCGTTCTCTCTGAATCCCTCAACCATTTCTGTAAGTACAAGCTACCCACACTGTAATAAACAGGTTACTTTGTAACTGTTTTGTGGTACCCAAGTATAGGCCTATCTGTTGTGTATTGAGATATAACTGAAAGAAGTTTTCATGATGTGCATACATTAGGGCATCTTTAATAGCCACAGGTGCTCTACATTAGGAAACATTTGACAGTCACATGTGTTCTACATTATACACCTTTAACAGCCATAAGCGATCCACATTAGGCAACTTTGACATCCACACCAAGTTATCTAAACTAGGGCACTCCAGACAGCCACAAGTAGTCTAAATTAGTACACTCTTGACAGCCACACCAAGTGATGCTAGGGCACTCCAGACAGCTACAAGTGGTCTAGATTAGGCAACTTTAACAGCCACATTCAGTGGTCTACATTAGGCAACTTTAACAGCCACACCCAGTGGTCTACACTAGGCAACTTTAACAGCCACACTCAGTGGTCTACATTAGGCAACTTTAACAGCCACACTAAGTGGTCTACATTAGGCAACTTTTACAGCCACACTCAGTGGTCTACATTAGGCAACTTTCACAGCCACACTCAGTGGTCTACATTAGGCAACTTTTACAGCCACACTCAGTGGTCTACATAGGCAACTTTTACATCCACATTAAGTAGTCTACATTAGGAAACTTTAACAGCCACACTAAGTGGTCTACATTAGGCAACTTTGACAGCCACACCAAGTGGTCTGAATTGGTCAATTTTGACAAGCACACCAAGTAGTCTACAATTAGGTCACCTTTGACAACCACACCACATGATCTACGTTAGGGCACTCCAGATAGCCACACCACAAGTGATCTACATTAGGGCACTCTAGACAGCCACAAGTTTTCTACATAAGACAACTTTTTCAGCCACACTAAAGGTTAGTTGCGTATCCTTTACAGGACGTTGCAGAACCAACCCCAGCAGCCCCTGACGGTTGTGTGGTTTCTCTGGGCAAGTTTACGTTCAGTAGTTTGCCATTTCTTCAGGACGGTCGGCCCCCTGATACCACTGTCAAAACCAACGCAAGGCGCATGGCCCGCAGCTGGGATCGAACCCGGCACCCCGGCATTACGAAGCGTTCGCATCGACTTAGCCACAGAGCCGACTACAGCCACACTAAGTGGTCTAAATTAGGCAACTGACAGCCACACCAAGTGGTCTACATTAGGCAACTGTCAGCCACACAAAGTGGTCTACACAAGACAACTTTTACAGCCACACCAAGTGGTCTAAATTAGGCAACTGACAGCCACACCAAGTGGTCTACATTAGGCAGCTTTTGCAGCCACACCAAGTGGTCTACATCAGGCAATTTTTGCAGCCACACCAAGTGGTCTAAATTAGGCAACTGACAGCCACACCAAGTGTTCTACATTAGGCAACCTTTGCAGCCACACCAAGTGGTCTACATTAGGCAACTTTTACAGCCACACCAAGTGGTCTAAATTAGGCAACTGACAGCCACATCAAGTGGCCTGGGAACTTTTGCAACCACACCAAGTGGTCTAAATTAGGCAGCTTTGACATCCGCACTAAATATTCTACATTAACACAGTAGGGGGTCCACCGATCTTAGTAGAAAGATCCCTAATCGACGATTGTTTCGACCTATTACTTCCTAGACAATCGGAAGGTGTCTCGAGAAGGTCGAAAAGAGACAAGACAAGCCTTCGCAGCCCTCAGCCCCTGAGGTTCATTGCTGCTGATATCATATGCCCGCACTCATCTCTATAATTGGCGCTCTTTTTCAAGTTGGTGGCCTCAAGCGTTTGTAGTAAGTAAAGGACCCTTTTCCACTCCTTTAGGCGTATAAGGCATATAGGGCTAGACCTATATTTTTATGGACTCAATGGCACAAGATGGGTGATTTGATCAGCATAAAGCCGGCCGCCTTTACTTTCCCGGGACTGCACCTGGTACCCACTCAGGGCTGGGTCAGCCAAGGTCATTTTTGAAAAATGTCCGGCTCCGCCAGGGAGCGAACCCGCGACCTTCCGATCCGCGGCGAGCGTCTGGCCGCTCGGCCACGGCGACTTCCCATTGTTTGTAGGGCTGCTTGGACATTATGACTAGTGCAGATACATGTAGAACAAGTACTGATGCCTCCTTTAATATTTGTTCTACATGTTTAACAAGTACTGATGCCTCCTTTAATATTTGCTCTACATTTTTAACAAGTACTGATGCATCCTTTAATATTTGCTCTACATTTTTAACAAGTACTGATGCATCCTTTAATATTTGTTCTATATTTTTAACAAGTACTGATGCCTCCTTTAATGTTTACTCTACATGTTTAACAAGTACTGATGCCTCCTTTAATGTTTGCTCTACATTTTTAACAAGTACTGATGGATCCTTTAATATTTGCTCTACATGTTTAACAAGTACTGATGCATCCTTTAATATTTGCTCTACATTTTTAACAAGTACTGATGCATCCTTTAATATTTGCTCTACATTTTTAACAAGTACTGATGCATCCTTTAATATTTGTTCTATATTTTTAACAAGTACTGATGCATCCTTTAATATTTGCTCTACATTTTTAACAAGTACTGATGCATCCTTTAATATTTGTTCTATATTTTTAACAAGTACTGATGGATCCTTTAATATTTGCTCTACATTTTTAACAAGTACTGATGCATCCTTTAATATTTGCTCTACATGTTTAACAAGTACTGATGCATCCTTTAATATTTGCTCTACATTTTTAACAAGTACTGATGCATCCTTTAATATTTGTTCTATATTTTTAACAAGTACTGATGCATCCTTTAATATTTGTTCTATATTTTTAACAAGTACTGATGCATCCTTTAATATTTGCTCTACATTTTTAACAAGTACTGATGCATCCTTTAATATTTGCTCTACATTTTTAACAAGTACTGATGCATCCTTTAATATTTGTTCTATATTTTTAACAAGTACTGATGCATCCTTTAATATTTGTTCTATATTTTTAACAAGTACTGATGCATCCTTTAATATTTGCTCTACATTTTTAACAAGTACTGATGCATCCTTTAATATTTGCTCTACATTTTTAACAAGTACTGATGCATCCTTTAATGTTTACTCTACATTTTTAACAAGTACTGATGCCTCTTTTAATATTTACATTTCCAACAAATTCTGATGCGTATTCAAAATTTTTTTTTCAACAAGTTATGATGCGTCCTGTAACGTTTGTTTTTCATTTCCAACACGTGCTAATGAATCCTCTAATAATTGTTTTACATTTCTGACTACTGAGATTACTTTCTGTAATAATTGTTTTACATTTCTGACTACTGAGATTACTTTCTGTAATAGTTGTTTAACATTTCCGACCAACTGTGTCTCTGTGTGTGTATGTTGCGTGCGTGTGTGCGTGTGGGGTGTGTGTGTGCGCGCGTGTTAGCGTGCGTGCGTGTGTGTGAGTGTTGTGTGTGTGTGTGTGTATGTTGTTTAACCACACCAAGATCGTATAGCGAGAGACCAACACTTGATGACACAAAGCGCCACCATTCGGATGAGGATCACCCGTGCACATGTCCCAGAAACTCCGTTCAACCGTTAGATTATATCAGGGCTCCCGACAAAAGCTGACGTCGGATTAAAAGTAACGAACAATTGGGTCCCATGATGGGACTACTTGTGATTTATATATATTTGATTTCGGACCAGTGAGGTTAGTTATTTGTGTATCCTTTACAGGACGTTGCAGAACCAACCCCCAGCATTTTTGGCTGTTGTCGTTTTCCTAGGCGGGTTTACGTCCAATAGTTTGCCTTGCTTTCTGTACAGTCGGCTTCTCGATACCACTGTCGAAACCAACGCAAGCACGCAAGGCCCGCAGCTGGGATCGAACCCGGCACCCCGTCATTTCAAAGCGCGTTCGTAACTCCTAAGCCACAGACACCGACAGTACCAGTGCACTCATTAATAAAATACTAAAGCTGGTTTCAAACACACAAGACAACGACGCGCATAAGAACTTGAGGTACCGTCACTAATTAGGGACATTTGTGGACGGGTAGGGATAGGGGTGGAGTCACACGAGAAGTCAGGAGCTAAGCCTGAAGAAAGAAGTGGGATCTGTGAATTCATTATGTCGGGCAACCTGTATCCTCCCACATCCCGGCTTGCAATAGAATGAAATCCCCAGAGGAAGCGCCAAACAGGAAGACCTAGAAAATCTCTAAGATCAGACAACAATCAGGGGAAGCAATTATACTCCTTCTGTACACTCCCAGATGTTGTATTTCTGGACAAGACAATGAACGCCTTCTTGTGAATTAGCAAAATGTACAACTGTGCTAAAAGTGGACATTGAAGTTCATGTTGCACTCACTTGACGAGCTGTGAAACTCACACGTACAAATATACGTGTCACAATTATCTCCTGCAGACCACGTTAGATCACAGTTACCAGTCTTTTGTTTCTTTTGATTAGTTGTAGCCAAGCTAATTAGTGACGATGTCGCAGGAAAAAACACAGACTTAACCGACTCAGTTCCTGGACGATTGTAAGAGAGTTATTGTTAAACTTTTGACCAGATTGCTGCTATCTTTTGATAGCAAAATGATTAATTTCTTTCCGTCTGCACATCGCAGATTAAGCGGATAAGCATTTAAATAACACATGGTGGGTTGTGCTTGTGTATACACAACAGTCAATCGATCACATATGTTTGGTTGAGCTATTGTATACACAACAATCAATCATCACACATGTTTGGTTGAGCTAATGTATACACAACAGTCAATCGATCACACATGTTTGGTTGAGCTAATGTAAAAGTAAATAAGTCCCACATGTTTGTTTAAGCTGATGTGTACACAACAATCAGTCCGACATGTTTGTTTAAGCTGATGTGTACACAACAATCAGTCCGACATGTTTGTTTAAGCTGATGTGTACACAACAATCAGTCTGACATGTTTGGTTGAGTTGAAATGTACACAAAATGTTCATCGTTGAATGTTCAGAATCGACATCATAGCACTCGGGAGACTCCAACAAGCGCTCCGTCTCCACCTTCAGCAGCAAATGAAGAGTTCTAATTCCGATAGCACCAGTACCCTTCTGATTGTATATTTGTCTCGCCTTGTTAAGCATCGGCCAGATCCCCTGGCAACCCATTGCAGCCTCATTCTACCCAGATCGTAATAATCTTTTCGCGCTTCCGCACTGTTCACTCGCTCACAGAGGGCCCTCACAACATCTAGTTGTCATACATCAGATTACCACCAAGTGGTACAGAACTGGCCAGTCTATCTGCCTGCTCATTTCCCAACACACCGGCATAACCTGGAGAGAATATATCCAAAGGGTGCTAACTACCCGGGACCTTCGAAGTGATGCTTGCTACTCTGCACGGAGAATGCCTGTCTCCACCTTTCTCAACATGCTCTGTGAGTCAGTTACAAGGACGTCATATGTGTACAGCTGATTCTCAAGCCAGCGGAAGGCAGCAGTGACTGCTTCCACCAACATTCTCAAACTAGACTGATGTATACACAACAGTCAGTCAGTTACATATGTTTGATTGAACTGATGTATACACAACAGTCAGTCAGTTACATATGTTTGGTTGAATTGATGTATATACAACAGTCAGTGAGTTACACATGTTTGGTTGAACTGATGTATACACAACAGTCAGTTACACATGTTTGGTTGAACTGATGTATACACAACAGTCAGTTACACATGTTTGATTGAACTGATGTATACACAACAGTCAGTCAGTTACACATATTTGGTTGAACTGATGTATACACAACAGTCAGTGAGTTACACATGTTTGGTTGAACTGATGTATACACAACAGTCAGTGAGTAACACATGTTTGGTTGAACTGATGTATACACAACAGTCAGTGAGTTACACACGTTTGTTTGAACTGATGTATACACAACAGTCAGTCAGTTACATATGTTTGGTTGAATTGATGTATACACAACAGTCAGTCAGTTACATATGTTTGGTTGAACTGATGTATACACAACAGTCAGTGAGTTACACACGTTTGTTTGAACTGATGTATACACAACAGTCAGTCAGTTACATATGTTTGGTTGAATTGATGTATACACAACAGTCAGTGAGTTACACACGTTTGTTTGAACTGATGTATACACAACAGTCAGTGAGTTACACATATTTGGTTGAACTGATGTATACACAACAGTCAGTGAGTTACACATATTTGGTTGAACTGATGTATACACAACAGTCAGTGAGTAACACACGTTTGTTTGAACTGATGTATACACAACAGTCAGTGAGTTACACATATTTGGTTGAACTGATGTATACACAACAGTCAGTGAGTTACACATGTTTGGTTGAACTGATGTATACACAACAGTCAGTGAGTTACACATGTTTGGTTGAACTGATGTATACACAACAGTCAGTGAGTTACACATATTTGGTTGAACTGATGTATACACAACAGTCAGTGAGTAACACACGTTTGTTTGAACTGATGTATACACAACAGTCAGTGAGTTACACATATTTGGTTGAACTGATGTATACACAACAGTCAGTGAGTTACACATGTTTGGTTGAACTGATGTATACACAACAGTCAGTGAGTTACACATGTTTGGTTGAACTGATGTATACACAACAGTCAGTGAGTTACACATATTTGGTTGAACTGATGTATACACAACAGTCAGTTACACATGTTTGTTTGAACTGATGTATACACAACAGTCAGTTACACATATTTGGTTGAACTGATGTATACACAACAGTCAGTGAGTTACACATGTTTGGTTGAACTGATGTATACACAACAGTCAGTGAGTTACACATATTTGTTTGAACTGATGTATACACAACAGTCAGTTACACATATTTGGTTGAACTGATGTATACACAACAGTCAGTTACACATGTTTGGTTGAACTGATGTATACACAACAGTCAGTTACACATGTTTGGTTGAACTGATGTATACACAACAGTCAGTCAGTTACATATATTTGATTGAACTGATGTATACACAACAGTCAGTCAGTTACATATGTTTGGTTGAATTGATGTATACACAACAGTCAGTGAGTTACACATGTTTGGTTGAACTGATGTATACACAACAGTCAGTGAGTTACACATGTTTGTTTGAACTGATGTATACACATCAGTCAGTCACACATGTTTGGTTGAACTGATGTATACACATCAGTCAGTCACACATGTTTGGTTGAACTAATGTATACACAACAGTTAATCAGTCACACATGGTAGGTTACTTGAAATAGAAAGAACACAACTAGTGTGTGTGTGAACCCAAGCAGTCTCAGAGCATATGAATGTTAGAGCGGTGAAAATAAAATGGTATAAAATGAACATCGATCAACAAATTTGAGGAGAAGAAGACGCATGTGTTTTCTGAGTATTTTTGCCTTGTGTAAAATTGTCACGGCTTAGGGGTTCACAGAAATAGTCTCCGTTTAGTGTTGCAATGAACGGTCGCCACCCTGGTGTTGAGCACTTTCAGTGATGCTCCATGAATTCCTGCACAGTCCTCTCATGGCACAGTCTCGTATTAACGGTTGTAAAGTCGCACGCAAGAAAATATAGATTCTGCACAAACACAAACACACACATACATACACAAGCACATACACACTATACAAGCAAATACACATAATGTATATTTGGTGAGTAAATGTCATTTCTTCTACGTTTAGTTTGTTCAGCTGCTGGTTCTTCTGCTCCACGTCCTTCTTTTAACTCACACTTTTCAAAAATCTTCCTGCTATACCGCTTCCTCCTAAACCTCTTCTGTTAAAACGCCTCCTGCTAAACCTTCTTCTGCCAAACCTCCTTCCGATAAACCTCTTTCAGCTAAAACGCCCTTCTCTAAAACTCCTGCATAAACTTGTTCTGCTAAACCTCCTCCTGCTAAACCTCCTCCTGCTAAACCTCCTCCTGCTAAATCTTCTTCTGCTAAACCTCCTCCTGCTAAACCTCCTCCTGCTAAACCTCCTCCTGCTAAACCTCCTCCTGCTAAACCTCCTCCTGCTAAACCTCCTCCTGCTAAACCTCCTCCTGCTAAACCTTTTCCTGCTAAACCTCCTCCTGCTAAACCTCCTCCTGCTAAACCGTTTCCTGCTAAACCTCCTCCTGCTAAACCTCCTCCTGCTAAACCTCCTCCTGCTAAACCTCCTCCTGCTAAATCTTCTTCTGCTAAACCTCCTCCTGCTAAATCTTCTTCTGCTAAACCTCCTCCTGCTAAACCTCCTCCTGCTAAACCTCCTCCTGCTAAACCTCCTCCTGCTAAACCTCCTCCTGCTAAATCTTCTTCTGCTAAACCTCCTCCTGCTAAACCTCCTCCTGCTAAACCTCCTCCTGCTAAATCTTCTTCTGCTAAACCTCCTCCTGCTAAACCTCCTCCTGCTAAACCTCCTCCCGCTAAACCTCCTCCTGCTAAACCTTTTCCTGCTAAATCTTCTTCTGCTAAACCTCCTCCTGCTAAATCTTCTTCTGCTAAACCTCCTCCTGCTAACCGCCTTCTGCTACCACCCCCCCCCTCCAACTAAACCTTCTCCTTTAGCTTCTTCTTACAGCTGCTATCCGTTTCTTTCCTTCTCCCACCTTTTCACATAACTGTCTATGTTTTGCTGCTCAATTAGTTAAGAAAGCATTTTTAGACTTCGGACTGGACACTGTCGTCTTCGAGCACACCTGTACAGGATAGGCATAAAAGAATCTGCTGCCTGTGATTGTGGAGCAGAAAGACAGACCCCTGGGCACATACTACAGTACTGCCCTTACCTCTCCAAGCAAAGACTGTGGATCTGGCCAACGGGAGCCACATTGAAAGAGAAGCTATTGGGACCGGTGGCGACCTTAAACGCACAATCCTATTTGTGACCCAGACGGGACTCAATGTTTAGCATGACTGATGTCGAACGCAGAAGAAGTAGAAGGAAGCATTTTCTAAAGAATAATACATCGCGGTCTGCAAAGCAGTGGCTCTTGTTTCTGTTATAGTATTAATTTCAACATTTTGAGTCTGATTTATGTTCTCATCTCTGCAAGGCATCTTGCATCACATGTACTAAGATATGCATATCGACTGATTCACTTGTCGTCTTCTTTTTTACTTTTTAATTCAATATTTGAAGGATGATTGATTCCATCTCTGCACCCTCCCCCCCCCCTCCCCCAACCCCACCCACTTGTTTCAAGACAATGATGAACTAAGCTGTGAACTGGAAGCTTAGCAAAGGTAGGAAAGGACAAAACACATATAGGAACAATCAAGGGTTCCGGCAGCAACTTTCGTTCTTATGTCTGCTGCACTTCTTCTTCCTTGAGTCGCATGTTGCCATTCGGCATCAGGTTTTGTAGAGGCATCTGGTGAGAGCCTTGCTATACGCTACATAGATCCTGGTACTGACGGCCTAGGATGTTTAATAGATTGCGTGATCGACCTCTGGCTCTGCTTCCATTATGTCTGAGTGACACGGCTGTCTGTGGGGCACTGTCTTGTGGTAGTCTTGACACATGACCAAACCATTTGCTCTGTTGTCTCTTGATGTAGTTGATTACTGTCTCTGTCTCAACCTCTTTCTTGATATCGTCTTTTCTGATCCTGTCTTTTACAGTTACATTTAGGATTCACAGTAGATATTTCGTTTCTGTTGTTACGATTTTTCATCTATCGTTTTTCTGATGTTATTATCCACGTTTAGAGCTGAAAACACAATGCTGGTTTAAAAAAAATATTATATATTGAATAGTGTTGGATTGGCGTCAGTTTTTATGTTTCTTCTGCAAAATTTATCTGCATTGTTACAGCTGTGATCCATCTCTGCTTCGTTTCTTCAATTTGTTGATATTATCGATATATGTACAGAAAATATTTAGGGATAAATACTGAAGTCTTTTGCTCTTTGAGTTGTTGGTTTTCTATGTATATCTTTTTTACTTTTTCTGATCTTGCAATGTTCGCAACATTTTTTTTTTTTTTTAAAATAAAAATTTTAATGTTTTGTGCTTTTGCTGCTATATTGAGATTATTCAGGCATCGCTGCAGCTCTTTATCTTAAGCTGAGACTATCGAGGTATCGCTGCAACTCTTCAACTGAAGTTGAGATTATCCAGGCATCGCTACAACTCTTCATCTGTAGTTGCCACGAGGACTTGGTCATCTGAGGACTTGGTCATGGGAGAACTTGGTCATTTAAGGACTTGGTCATGTGAGGACTTGGTCATTTGAGGACTTGGTCATTTGAGGACTTGGTCATTTGAGGACTTGATTATTCGAGGACTTGGTCATCTGAGTACTTTGTCATTTGAGGACTTGGCCATGAGAGGGCTTGGTCATCTGAGGACTTGGTCACCTGAGGACTTGGTCATCTGAGGACTTGGTCATTTGAGGACTTGGTCATGTGAGGACTTGGTCATCTGAGGACTTGGTCATCTGAGGACTTGGTCACCTGAGGACTTGGTCATCTGAGGACTTGGTCATTTGAGGACTTGGTCATGTGAGGACTTGGTCATTTGAGGACTTAGTCATGTGAGGACTTGGTCATTTGAGGACTTAGTCATCTGAGGACTTGGTCATTTGAGGACTTGGTAGTGTGAGGACTTGGTCATTTGAGGACTTGGTCATTTGAGGACTTGGTCATCTGAGGACTTGGTCATGTGAGGACTTGGTCATGTGAGGACTTGGCCATTTGAGGACATGGTCATTTGAGGACTTGGTCATCTGAGGACTTGGTCATGTGAGGACTTGGTCATTTGAGGACTTGGTCATTTGAGGACTTGGTCATCTGAGGACTTGGTCATGTGAGGACTTGGTCATCTGAGGACTTGGTCATCTGAGGACTTGGTCACCTGAGGACTTGGTCATCTGAGGACTTGGTCATTTGAGGACTTGGTCATGTGAGGACTTGGTCATGTGAGGACTTGGTCATTTGAGGACTTGGTCATGTGAGGACTTGGTCATTTGAGGACTTGGTCATCTGAGGACTTGGTCATTTGAGGACTTGGTCGTGTGAGGACTTGGTCATTTGAGGACTTGGTCATTTGAGGACTTGGTCATCTGAGGACTTGGTCATGTGAGGACTTGGTCATGTGAGGACTTGGCCATTTGAGGACTTGGTCATTTGAGGACTTGGTCATCTGAGGACTTGGTCATGTGAGGACTTGGTAATTTAAGGACTTGGTCATTTGAGGACTTGGTCATCTGAGGACTTGATCATGTGAGGACTTGGCCATTTGAGGACTTGGTCATTTGAGGACTTGGTCATGTGAGGACTTGGTCATGTGAGGACTTGGCCATTTGAGGACTTGGCCATTTGAGGACTTGGTCATCTGAGGACTTGGTCATCTGAGGACCTGGTCATGTGAGGACTTGGTCATCTGCAGAAATGAGTTCATTGCACTCATTTCCTCATTCATGTTGAATGTTCCACTGATGTGATCTATATATGTGATACGTAACAAAGGAGGGGGGGGGGGGAATTGAAAACATCCCTGACGTAGTCCGGATTGTAATAAGAACTTCTCAGTCATTCCAGCATTTGCTCTCACTACAAATTGGCTATTGTAATATAGACATTTACATATTTTTACCGGATGCTGGCCTACTGCATAGGCCCTTCGTGTTTTCTTAAGTACCTGACGGTTAACTCCATCAAATGCTTTTTCTTGATGCCACATACAGCACAACATCATATACTTTCTTTTTTCTCTGCTACCGTGTGCAGTGTAAAAACGATTCCGCCCAGTTACTGCAGTTCAGTGAGTCACAAACGAGATTCAGGAGACACAAGCGGTATCGATGCCATCTTTTCACTGCACACGGGCATCATCATCATGAAGCAGGTCCTGTGCAGAACGTCGCTCTCATCACGATCTGCCTGAAAGAAACTCGATCTCTCGCCAGCTTTCCCGCCCTATGCACTTTCATACTCAAGGAGTCACTTATATCCTGTGCCCATCCTCCTGTGCTATAATTTTTTCCAATCTGTCGTGGCGCTTGATATGACCAAAATATTTCAGCTTCAGAGACAGGATGCTGTTGATTAGCCAATCTTCCCTCATGTTCAGATCTTTCACGATGTCAATATTTCTCCTCTTTTTCGTCCAAGATATTCTGATAATCTTTCTATAGCATTTCAGCTCAAAAGCCCCTATTCTCTTTCTTAGGGACTCGGAGATAGTCCGCGACTCACATCTGTATGTTGCTACAGGGAAGATGCATGCTCTCAATTTCTAATTTTGATCTCCTTGCTGGTGCTTAACCATAGAATTTTAGGCTGTCTAATCTTTGCATTGCTTAGCAAAGGATCTTGCTTGCTGTACCTGATTTGGGCGTGTGTGTGTGTGTGTGTGTGTGTGCATTCGTTTAAATGTGTTTGTTTGATGATTTGTGTGTGTGTGTGTACGTGGGTATGCATGGCTTTAAAGGAATGTGTGTGAGAGTGTGTGAGCATGTGTGTGTGGCATGTGTTAATGACACCTGGCTCCTGATCTGCCTCGCCTTGTTACAACTGTGGTAGATCTCAGCATTGATTCTGCCATGAAAGCTAAACTTGATAATTAAGTGAGCTCTTTAGTTTTCTTATTATCGATTGTCAAACTGACTCTTTCTTGTCGGGGTAGATGAATAGTTTAGATCTGACTGAATGACTGACTTCCAATCCAACCAGCACAAAACAACCAACAATAGATTCCCGGTGAAACAAAGTGCACCCATTCGGATGAGAATCACCAGGGCGCGTGTCCCATAAACCCTCTTCAACCAATAGATTACATTTTGGGTCCCCGACGACAGCCGGGCTGGAGCTCTAAAACAGAACAAGTAAAACTAAGTCCCACATCCTGCTGGTGTGATACACTGCCAAAAGTCTAACCGTTTAGATCTACCCCCTTGTTTTATAGACTTCCAACAGCCCTATCGTTCAGATCTATTTAATAATTTGCTTCTATAGTCCCACCAGCCTGATCGTTTAAAACCCAGATCTGACTTTTTGTGTGTGATCATCAATAGCCAGAACAGTTGACTACTTTAGCCCATCGTTTCTTGTGTAGTAACAGGGGACAGAACTTCTTCCACATCGATCTTGCTTTATTCTCAAGTGCAGCCAGAACCAAGAGCCATATGTGTTTATTTTCCTGTGTCCTACCACAAGACAGAACAGTTACAACATCAGTCATATTTCCTAGAGTATCACAACACGACAGAACAGTTACAACATCAGTCATGTTTCCCTAGAGTATTACAACAAGACAGAACAGTCACAACATCAGTCATGTTTCCCTAGAGTATTACAAGACAGAACAGTTACAACATCAGTCATGTTTCCCTAGAGTATTACAACAAGACAGAACAGTTACAACATCAGTCATATTTCCCTAGAGTATTACAACATTACATCAGTCATATTTCCCTAGAGTATTACAACAAGACAGAACAGTTACAACATCAGTCATATTTCCCTAGAGTATTACAACAAGACAGAACAGTTACAACATCAGTCATATTTCCCTAGAGTATTACAACAAGACAGAACAGTTACAACATCAGTCATATTTCCCTAGAGTATTACAACAAGACAGAACAGTTACAACATCAGTCATATTTCCCTAGAGTATTACAACAAGACAGAACAGTTACAACATCAGTCATGTTTCCATAGAGTATTACAACAAGACAGAACAGTTACAACATCAGTCATGTTTCCCTAGAGTATTACAACAAGACAGAACAGTTACAACATCAGTCATTTTCCCCTAGAGTATTACAACAAGACAGAACAGTTACAACATCATTCATGTTTCCCTAGAGTATTACAACAAGACAGAACAGTTACAACATCAGTCATATTTCCCTAGAGTATTACAACAAGACAGAACAGTTACAACGTCAGTCATATTTCCCTAGAGTATTACAACAAGACAGAACAGTTACAACGTCAGTCATATTTCCCTAGAGTATTACAACAAGACAGAACAGTTACAACATCAGTCATATTTCCCTAGAGTATTACAACAAGACAGAACAGTTACAACATCAGTCATATTTCCATAGAGTATTACAACAAGACAGAGCAGTTACAACATCAGTCATATTTCCCTTGAGTATAACAACAAGACAGAACAGTTACAACATCAGTCATATTTCCCTTGAGTATAACAACAAGACAGAACAGTTACAACATCAGTCATATTTCCATAGATGTATTTTATTTTCTAAAATGTTTGCTGGGATGACTATTCTGTATATATATCCAGATTAGATGTTTTTTGGGTTTATAGTAAAGGTCAAATATTGGAATCAAACACTTGGAGAATTAAGTAAGGATGTGAAAAGATAATTTTTGTAAAATTTGCTTTTGAATCAGATTTAAAATCATTGTATTGGTACATTCAGTATACAGGTTTCAAATATCCAAGCATTATTACAGTAAGGAATCTGGTTTAATACAAATCTTGAAAATAACTGAAAAAAGCACTAAAATATGGGCATCATCATAAACCACTTCTGCCGTAAAGTAAGAGACGTGGGGAGGAATAATTTTTGATCCAGTGCACGTTGGCTGCCACTAGGTATTGTCATGCTGTGAAGGCGTAGAGTGTCTTTAATGTTGTTAATCCATATTTCCGCGGCCGTCCTCTGCTCTTGTAGCTGATCTTCTCAAATGTAGTGCTTGTGATGGTATTTAATCTTGCTGCATTCTAACGAGATGCTGTTTGTCGATGATTCTAGCAAAAGATTTCGTTCCCACAATTGCATCTTATTGGATTATGTGAGAATGAATTTATTATGTAAATATTTTCTTTATGTTCCTATTGTGGGGAAAACAAGAATAGACCTACTGTCATACCAACAAACCTGTCGTAAGAGTTGGTAGTACAACAAGACAGAACATTTCCCACTCCAGTCATATTTCCATAGAGTAGTACAAGACAAAACATTTCCCACATGAGTCATACTTCCATAGAGTAGTACAACAAGACAAAACATTTCCCACATCAGACATATTTCTATAGAGTAGTACAACAAGACAGAACATTTCCCACATGAGTCATATTTCTATAGAGTAATACAACAAGACAGAACATTTCCTACATGAGTCATATTTTCATAGAGTAGTACAACAAGACAGAACATTTCCTACATGAGTCATACTTCCATAGAGTAGTACAACAAGACAAAACATTTCCCACATCAGACATATTTCCATAGAGTAATACAACAAGACAGAACATTTCCTACATGAGTCATATTTTCATAGAGTAGTACAACAAGACAGAACATTTCCCACATGAGTCATATTTTCATAGAGTAGTACGACAAGACAGAACATTTCCCACATGAGTCATATTTTCATAGAGTAGTACAACAAGACAGAACATTTCCCACATGAGTCATATTTCTATAGAGTAGTACAACAAGACAGAACATTTCCCACATGAGTCATATTTCTAAAGAGTAGTACAACAAGACAGAACATTTCCCACATCAGTCATATTTCCATAGAGTAGTATAACAAGACAAAACATTTCCCACATCAGTCATATTTCCATAGAGTAGTACAACAAAACAGAACATTTCCCACATCAGTCATATTTCCATAGAGTTGTACAGCAAGACAGAACGTTTCCCATATGAGTCATATTTCCATAGAGTAGTACAACAAGACAAAACATTTCCCACAGGAGTCATATTTCTATAGAGTAGTACAACAAGACAGAACATTTCCCACATGAGTCATATTTCCATAGTGTAGTACAATAAGACAGAACATTTCCTACATGAGTCATATTCCCATATAGAAGTACAACAAGACAGAAAATTTCCCACATCAGTCATATTTCCATGGAGTAGTACAAGACAGAACATTTCCCACATGAGTCATATTTCTATAGAGTAGTACAACAAGACAGAACATTTCCCACATGAATCATATTTCTATAGAGTAGTACAACAAGACATAACATTTCCCACATGTGTCATATTTCCATAGAGTAGTATAAGACAGAACATTTCCCACATGAGTCATATTTCTACAAAGTAGTACAACAAGACAGAACATTTCCCACATTAGTCATTTTTCCATAGGGTAGTACCACAAGACAGAACAGTTACAACATCAATAATATTTCCCTAGAGTAGTACCACAAGACAGAACAGTTCCCGCATCAGTCATATTTCCAAACAGTGGTTTAACAAGACAGAACATTTCCCACTCCAGTCATTTTTCCATAGTTTAGTACAACAAGAGAGAGCAGTTCGCACATCAGTCATATTTCTCTACAGTATTACAGCAACAGAACGTTTCCTAATGATACTGTAATTTAAATGATACTCCATTGCAGTGACCAAAACGCTGTCAGTTTTCTACGCTCACCGTTACTTATTTTTTTTTTTTTTTTTTTTGCTTTTAAATAAAACTTTACCAATTTACCCAGAATGTTACACATTTTCTCCACTCATAGAGTGATCAAACAATGGTGATTGTCTCTTTCCACTGACACAAAAAAATTCTGAAGCAGTCTTCTAGAAAACCACATTTCTTGGGGCCTCAAAAGATTTTTTAAAATTTATTGATTATTTGTTAATGTCCATGATTTATACCAGTATGTGAAACATATTTATAAGTATTCAACACGAAGTTTAAAAAAATGGATTTCTAATCTCAAATAAATATACGGCTTGGACATTCCCGATTTAATATAAATGCAGTTTTGGTTTTATTTTGTTCTTGTTCTTTGTGGTTCATATCATGGCTGATGTTTTCTGTGTGCCCAGATATGGGAGTTTTTGTGTGTGTACCTACAGACAGACAGGGGCCCTTTGCATCTGTGCATTACTAGTGACAAGCAGACACCAGTTGGGCTTATACGTTCACTTAATCAATGTCGACTTCTTCACAATGTCATTGTAGCGCAAAAGTTTTCAGACTTGCATTTGTACCAGTGCCGTTACTCGCTATGAGATCTTTATGTCTTCAACGATTTTCAGCACTAATGATCACCGAGCAGTCCTGCTGTAACATCTGTAATGAAATATAGGCAGAAAGGGGTTAAATGAACAAGCATACATTTCAGACCACCACACGGCGTACTAATCCATCACTGTGTGAAATGACAGAAATGGGTGATTAGAAAGCCATGGTCTAGCCAGCTATGCAGAACACACCGCCATAACATCTGACAGTGAGGGATGAAACATTCGACTAGTGCCCGTGAGCTGTGACCAGCGGAAGAGATACGTTCATCCAAACGTGACCACAAAGGACAGGTGACAGGGGAGTGATTAAGATGGTACGCCAGGAAGAGCGGGAAAGCGGGGGAATAAAGTCAGAGCCAGGGGCTTGAGAAGTTAGTTAGCCCCGGAACCGCTGGAGAAGACAGTAAGGACCGGACTGCTTGAGAGACCAGTTGAGAAAACTAGTGCTGTACTTCGTTAGAAGGTATTTGTTAAACTTGGAGTTTAGCTAGAACAGTGAGTTAGCCCCGGGACCGCTTGATAGGACAGGTTAGGGCTGAACCGCTGGAAAGACCGGTTAGGAGAAAACTAGTGCTTTACTTCGTTTAGAAGGTATAGGTTAAACTTGGAGTTTAGCCATAACAGTGGTTAAGGAACTCGTAGAGGCATACGAATAGCCAGTAATAAGGAGTGTTCATATACTATTGCTTATTGAATTTATGAAGTCTGTGTGACGAGAATATTGTAAATAAACCAGCTCTTGTGTAATTGATTACATCACTGGCCTTGTTCTTGAGTACGATTGAAGAGAGCTGCGAACTATATTCATTCACCCTTGGCCGAACTAGGCACATCTATTTCTTGGGGGATGTATAGGCACGACTGTGCCACACATCGTGGTCTGGCTACACACAGACTGTGTATACAGTTATATCATATTTGAAGTGCTGGTTTCTGGTCCAGCTGCCATATAGTGCCTATACGTGTCATTGTATGGTCGTGTTTCCCAAGAAGTGAGAAGGCGCCCTATATACCAAATGATGTGATCAAAAGATAAATCATGAGATCATTGTTGTCCTTTATCTTCTTCTTCTCTTCCACCATTTACCTCAGCGGGGTATTAGGGGTGGGTGGGGAGGGATGGGGGAGATGTAAGGAGCGTTTAAAGCTTTTTCCAGTGCATTGTACAAGTTGGTGTTCATTTCTGTTAGGTTGCTTCCGATGATGTCGCTCCATCTCTTGTGTTGTCTTCCCCTTGCTCTGTGTTCATTATATTTTTTTTTCTGTGTGACTCTCTGTGGCAGTTGATACTAGGGAATCCTCGTTAGGTGGCAAAACCATCTTATTTGTTGTTCTTTAATGAATTGTATGACTGGTTTAAGTCCTAGTCTTCTTCTAATTTCTCCATTTCTGATTTTTTCTCTTCTTGTTACACTGTTAGCTCTCCTAAGACATCTCATCTCTGTTGTTGCAATCTTCTACTCATTAGTTGTAGTAAGGGTCCATGTTTGGCACTGGTAGCACAATGTCGGCTAAAAAATTCTTCTTGTGAGATTTGCTTTGGTTGACAGAGGTATATTTCTATGCCTCAGAAGCGGTGTAAATTGTCCCATAACCTGATTTGCTTTCGCACGTCGTATGTTGATTTCTCTATCCATACTTCCATCTGAGGTGAAAAAAATGACCCTAGATATTTAAATTCGCTCGTTTGTTTATGTGTTATTTACTTTAATTAAAATGGTATTCTTCTTGTCTACTTATTACCATTGACTCTGTTGTATCAATGTTTATCCTTATATTATATTTCTCACAATTAGTATTGACTTGGTCTATATAGTTCTGAAAACTCTCTTCTCTTTCAGCTATAAATACTTGGTCATCTGCAAATAACAATTCTGTGATATCATCCTTTTCTTCTCTCTCTGCTTCTTCGAATATATTGTCGATGTATATTATAAAAAAATCACATATTCCCTGTCTTACTCCTGAATTTACTTCAAACGGTTGCGATCTACCTGCTTATGTATGTATGCAATTTGTACTTGATGTGTATAAGCCCCTACTCACTTCAATTAGGTGTTTGCTGATTCCATGTCTCCTTAAGCATTCTACAACATATTCCCACCCACTCTGTCAAATGCTTTTTTCCTGCTCTATACATGCGACTTTGCATGTCTTATCATCTTCTGTTGCTCTTTCTGTCAGCTGTCTTAATGTAAATATTGCATCTGTGCAGCTTCTGTTACGTCTAAAACCTACAGGGCTTCTGAAAGTTGTTATTCTTCTAATGGTCTTACTCGTCTTTCAATTAATTTGGCACACATTTCCCCCGTGTGGCTTAACAGTGATACTCCTCTGTAATAAGTGCACTCTTTCTTACTCCCTTAATTTTTCCATATCTGTATAATTATTGCTGTTTGCCAGTCATCTGGTGTTTCTTTTTGTCTTTTATAAATATCAATTAGCAGAGAGAGTTTAACAGAACAAACACAGCAGGCTGGACATCTTGTGTATAGTGTAGGGCATGCCAGCTTGTGTTTTGTTATCTGACTTTGTGTGTGTGTGTGTATGTATGAATGGGTGTGTGTGTGTGTGTGTGTGTGTGTGCCCGAAGGTAGTGGTTGGTGGCTCTACAGAATTCACGGCTGACAAGGATTAGTTTCATTTTCGTGCCTGGATATGTGGGGGTACAAGGAAACGAGCAAGCTGATAGGCTTGCAGGTGAGGCTACTGTGAAAGCCGGACAAGCCATGGACCAGGCTGATATACTGAATGCTCTAAGAGAGTTAAGACGTTTGCGTGAACCAAAAAAGAACTGTAAATCTGCAACCATGAACAACATGTTAAACGGGGTGTCGCCAAACAAGAACACTACACGGGTAGCCAAAGAATAATAATAAACCAACACAGACCTGGTGTCATTAGCCGCACAACGCTGTGGGATTTACTGAGGAGGGGATCCGAGAACTTATGGACTGAGTAGTTGGACGTGCAATGAGGATACTCTGTCGACTAACTAACTAAAATCTATTTAAGTAATCTGTGGATTTTTGGGATGACTGGATGCTATTTCTGTCTATATTCTGTAACTGAACCCATGTAGGTCACTAGATACACATTCTTTCTAAATTCTGTAACTGAACCCATGTAGGTCACTAGATACACATTCTTTCTCAATTCTGTAAATGAACCCATATAGGTCACCAGATACGCATTCTGTCTAAATTATGTAACTGAACCCATGTAGGTCACTAGATACGCATTTTGTCTAAATTCTGTAACTGAACCCATGTAGGTCACTAGATACGCATTCTATCTATGTTGTGTAATTGAACCCATGTAGGTCACTAGATACGCATTCTATCTATGTTTTGTAATTGAACCCATGTAGGTCACTAGATACGCATTCTGTCTATATTCTGTAATTGAACCCATGTAGGTCACAAGATACCCATTCTGTCTAAATTCTGTAACTGAACCCATGTAGGTCACTAGATACGCAATCTGTCTATATTCTGTAACTGAACCCATGTAGGTCACTAGATACGCAATCTGTCTATATTTTGTACTTAAACCCATGTAGGTCACTAGATACGCATTTCTTAATTGAACCCATGTAGGTCACTAGATACGCATTCTGTCTAAATTCTGTAACTGAACCCATGTGGGTCACTAGATACGCATTCTGTCTAAATTCTGTAACTGAACCCATGTGGGTCACTAGATACGCATTCTATCAAAATTTTGTAATTGAACCCATGTAGGTCACTAGATACGCATTCTGTCTATATTCTGTAATTGAACCCATGTAGGTCACTAGATACGCATTCTGTCTAAATTCTGTAACTGAACCCATGTAGGTCACTAGATACGCATTCTGTCTAAATTCTGTAACTGAACCCATGTAGGTCACTAGATACGCATTCTGTCTAAATTCTGTAACTGAACCCATGTAGATCACTAGATACCCATTCTGTCTATATTCAGTAATTGAACCCATGTAGGTCACTAGATACGCATTCTGTCTAAATCCTGTAACTGAACCCATGTAGGTCACTAGATACGCATTCTGTCTAAATTTTGTAACTGAACCCATGTAGATCACTAGATACCCATTCTGTCTATATTCTGTAATTGAACCCATGTAGGTCACTAGATACCCATTCTGTCTATATTCTGTAACTGAACCCATGTAGGTCACTAGATACGCATTCTGTCTAATTTCTGTAACTGAAGCTATGCAAGTTACTAGATACGCATTATGTCTAAATTCTGTAACTGAACCCATGTAGGTCACTAGATACGCATTCTATCTATGTTCTGTAATTGAACCCATGTAGGTCACTAGATACGCATTCTGTCTAAATTCTGTAACTGAACCCATGTAGGTCACTAGATACGCATTCTGTCTATATTCTGTAACTGAACCCATGTAGGTCACAAGATACCCATTCTGTCTATATTCTGTAACTGAACCCATGTAGGTCACTAGATACGCATTTTGTCGAAATTCTGTAACTGAACCCATAGGCATTCTGTCTAAATTCTGTAACTGAACCCATGATACGCAATCTGTCTATATTCTGTAATTGAACCCATGTAGGTCACAAGATACGCAATCTGTCTATATTTTGTACTTAAACCCATGTAGGTCACTAGATACGCATTCTGTCTATATTCTGTAATTGAACCCATGTAGGTCACTAGATACGCATTCTGTCTATATTCTGTAATTGAACCCATGTAGGTCACAAGATACCCATTCTGTCTAAATTCTGTAACTGAACCCATGTAGGTCACTGGATACGCAATCTGTCTATATTCTGTAACTGAACCCATGTAGGTCACTAGATACGCAATCTCTCTATATTTTGTACTTAAACCCATGTAGGTCACTAGATACGCATTCTGTCTAAATTCTGTAACTGAACCCATGTAGGTCACTAGATACGCATTCTGTCTAAATTCTGTAACTGAACCCATGTAGGTCACTAGATACGCATTCTGTCTAAATTCTGTAACTGAACCCATGTAGGTCACTAGATACGCATTCTGTCTAAATTCTGTAACTGAACCCATGTAGGTCACTAGATACGCATTCTGTCTATCTTCTGTCTTGAAATTAGGTCACTGTAATTGTCTAACCCATGTAAACCCATGTCACTAGATACGCATTCTGTCTCAAGTCTGTCACTGAACCCATGTAGGTCACTAGATACGCATTCTGTCTATATTTTGTAACTGAACCCATGTAGATCACTAGATACCCATTCTGTCTATATTCTGTAACTGAACCCATGTAGGTCACTAGATACGCATTCTGTCTAAATTCTGTAACTGAACCCATGTAGGTCACTAGATAGGTTCTGTCTAAATTCTGTAACTGAACATTCTGTCTAAATTCTGTAACTGAACCCATGTAGGTCACTAGATACGCATTCTGTCTATATTCTGTAACTGAACCCATGTAGGTCACTAGATACGCATTCTGTCTAAATTCTGTAACTGAACCCATGTAGGTCACTAGATACGCATTCTGTCTAAATTCTGTAACTGAACCCATGTAGGTCACTAGATACGCATTCTGTCTAAATTCTGTAACTGAACCCATGTAGGTCACTAGATACGCATTCTGTCTAAATTCTGTAACTGAACTGTAGGTCACTAGATACCCTGTCTATGTAACCCATGTAGGTCACTAGATACGCATTCTGTCTAAATTCTGTAACTGAATTCTGTCTATAGGTCAACTGAACCCATGTAGGTCACTAGATACGCATTCTGTCTAATTCTGTGTACTGTGAACCCTGTAGGTCACTAGATACGCATTCTGTCTAAATTTCTGTAACTGAACCCATGTAGGTCACTGTACGCATTCTGATACGTAACTGATAC
Organism: Candidula unifasciata; assembly: GCA_905116865.2. Classification (NCBI taxonomy): domain Eukaryota; kingdom Metazoa; phylum Mollusca; class Gastropoda; order Stylommatophora; family Geomitridae; genus Candidula; species Candidula unifasciata. The sequence continues at coordinate 10,637 of CAJHNH020001212.1, read as the reverse complement.
GCATTCTGTCTAAATTCTGTAACTGTGAAATTATGTAGGTGACTAGATACGCATTCTGTCTAAATTCTGTAACTGAACCCATGTAGGTGACTAGATACGCATTCTGTCTAAATTCTGTATGACTGGATACGCATTCTGTCTAAATTCTGTAACTGTGAACTTATGTGTCTATTTCTGTACTGGATACGCATTCTGTCTAAATTCTGTAACTGTGAAAGATATGTGTATGACTTCTGTAATACGCATTCTGTCTAAATTCTGTAACTGAAGCTATGCAAGTTACTAGATACGCATTCTGTCTAAATTCTGTAACTGTGAAATTATGTGTATGACTGGATACGCATTCTGTCTAAATTCTGTAACTGTGAAATTATGTGTATGACTAGATACGCATTCTGTCTAAATTCTGTAACTGTGAAATTATGTGTATGACTAGATACGCATTCTGTCTAAATTCTGTAACTGTGAAATTATGTGTATGACTGGATACACATTCTGTCCTAATTCTGTAACTGTGAAATTATGTGTATGACTACATACGCATTCTGTCTAAAATTGTGTACTGTGAAATTATGTGTATGACTGTAAATTCTGTCTAATGTATGTCTAATTCTCGTTACTGTGAAAGTTTGTGACTAGATACGCATTCTGTCTAATTCTGGTTATGACTGGATACTAACTTTGTCCATTATTTGTGGGACTCGACATGTGAACACATGAAAACATGATATTTTGATGCGTATTCTGTTCATAATCTGTAACTGTGAAATTCTTTTTACGATTGGATGCGCATTCTGTTCATATTCTGTAATTGTTAACTTATATGTGATTGGATTCGCATTTTCTCTACATTCTACAAATGTGTACGCATATCTATGTTTGGCTATCAAATGTGTCCACAGTCTTTAAATGCGAACTCATATTTATGATTGGATACTCATTATGTCGATATTCTTTAACTGAACTCATGTGTATGTTTGGATACGCAATTCGACTATATTCTGTAATTACGAACTCATGTGTATGTTTGGTTTAGAATTCTTTTCACACTCTGTAATTGTGAACTCATGTGTATGATTGGATACGCTCTGTGACCATATAATGTAACTGTGAACTCATGTGTATGATTGGATACGCGGTACATCCTTGTTCTGTAACTGTGAACTCATGTGTATGATTGGATGCGCGGTACATCCTTGTTCTGTAACTGTGAACTCATATGTATGATTGGCTATGCCCGTATTTTGTAACTGCGTACTTACATGTTTGATATGGTAAGTGTTCTAGCTGATCGTACGCTAGTGTACACTTGTTCTTACAGAAAGGCGATATTCTCATTCGAATGTAGGAAAGCTCAAAAACTGATATTGTAATTTGATGTTGTCTAATGCGCCCACATATTTGCTAGACATGCATTGGAATGGAAAACATATCTATTGAGGAAACGATTCAAAGGACTTAACAAAGAGAATGCTAGTGTGCACCAAGTCATATAGAAGTAATGAAATCATGACCCCCTTGTGGGTTCCAGGGGCCTATTGTGGGGAAAACAAGAATAGACCCACTGCCTCCCCAAAAGCATGTTGTAAGAGTCGACTATTGGGGAGCTTCCTTTGAAGTCGGAGTGCATCTGCCGGAGAGGCAAGGAACCAACAGTCTGTATTCAAGAGAATGAGATCTGTAAAACTGATGCACACGCAACACTCAGGTTCTGGAGCAGGACTGCAGTTCAATAGTGGACGAGAAACCAGAACTTTCCGCCAGAGTATACAGCTGGTGAACGCGAAGAAGAAGAAGAAGATGGCTGACTGAAATCAGGCTGCTACAAAGAAACCAAGCCACTGAACTTCATCGACAAACCACAATGAAAACGGTGATAATCATAGACACCGCTGAGGGCTTTTACAAGGACGTGAAAGTTAAATTGTTTTTCTTTGGAGTTTGCATTTGAAACTAAAAAAGCTTCATCACTGGAGCTCCAGAGATCGTGCTCTGGGCTTGAAACCATCTTCAGCAAGCAACCAAGGAAGTATGAAGAGGAAGAGAATACGAGGGAATGGAAAGAGAAGAAATATAAAAAGGAGAATGGGAGCTCGGAGAGAAGGGGAAAAACGGAGCGTTTGGGATTAAAACATATTAGAGCGGGTTACTGAAATTATCGCAGTGCCAAGCATGATGGACCTGTACGTGAGAGGCTGATTAATGACTTTGACATCTTCCTGCTTCAGGAATTAAGCACAGATTGATTTGAGTGTCCTGGATACATTGGTTTTATAAATCCTATTCGGACTAGGAAGATGTGGGCAATGTCTGCTGGTGAAGAATGGGGTAAAGCATGTGGTGCTTGACCTATGGCCAGTAGAATCATAGTAAAACAGAGGTCCAAGGTTTACGGATAGATAATAAGTGCACAACTTAGAACTTAGAACTTGTTTCTGTTGCTGCTGACTCTCTTGACCAGTGGGACTGGCTCAAAGAGTTGGAGGAAATCCCTGGCAATGGGCTTCTCCTACGCGGAATAGAGCAAGGGACAGGACTGGGGGAAAAATAGACAAGGAAAGGCTCTAGCAGAGGAAATGGTTGACGGTAGGTTAGCTAGAATGGCAATGAGATCCAGTGGTGCAGGTATGTCAATTGATTTGGCGTTTGTTACCCAGTCAGCATTGCTGGACACAAAATGGAATGTCCTGGGGGATCAGGGAGCGACCACATGAAATTCCCAGTCTTGATTCCCAAAGCTAACAAGATTATGTCTTTTATAAAGCGTAAGGCGGTTAGGTATGAGAGGGTCAGTACCCTTCTTGGACGCCTTTGGCAGAAAGTATGTAACAGAACCACCCGTTATGCGTTTGTGCAGCCTCCATGGTGGACCAAAGGCATGGAAAGAAAATAGGGCAGAAGCTAAACAGGTACAGAAAATGCGGAAGTCACATAAAAGGTCTTAAGAGAGATAAAGACGTAGAAAAGTTCAAGCGGATTGCAGAAAACTAAAAAAAAAAAAAAAAAAGACTAAATGAAATTAGATGGGACAGATCGCTGGGTAGGTTTTTGAAATTTCACAGGCAGATAAAAGAAAGGATCGGCCTATCATAACAGTCATGATGTTCCAGATGTCAATATTCCCATTACAACAGACAATTTAAGCGGGAAAGCAATTTTGCAGAGATTTATAGTATAACCCGGTCACGTTAGGGGACGTAGAAATTCAGTTAGGGATAATCTATCGAATACCAATAATGATAATTTCTGTTAGGGGATTATTAGTGTAGATAATATAAAACATATCTTGCAATAAGCAAACGACACTGAGCCAGGGCCAGGCGGAGTCCACGAAGGACATGACTGATAAGGACGTGAGGTAGATGACCTTATTCTTCAACGAGGGCATCAGAACAGCGTCATTATCCCAGGATTAGGTGTACAGCTATATAATACCTCTTCCAAAACGAGGCAAAGATCATTAGAGACAGCTGTTTCAGGATTATCCCTCTTCAAAATACTTTTGGCAAGGTGCTGGAGAAGATTATTGCTGTAAAAGCGGCTGGTCGAGCGATTGCAACGCCAGGCTCTCATGCGGGAGACCCGGATTCGAACCCCAAAACGAGGAGGAAGTTATTCTGTCAGGAGCAAAATTAATATCCTAACTTGTACAGTTCGTGGCGACAGCACTAGCCATGAGGTCCTAAATCCTCAGGTTCATCCTGTCTACACCGCCCTCAAAAAGTGGTAAAATGGACAGTAGTGACATTTTGATAGAAAGAGGTACGGGGAAGGGGGGGGGGGGAAGGTTAAACTGCAGTTCTTGTTATTTTAAGAAACGAAAGAGCTCTTGCCAAGAGTTACCGGCGAGGGAAAGATACCTGGTCAAATGGCGCCACATTTGCCCTTTTTTTTTCGGGGGGGGGGGGGGGGGGGGTGTTCCAGAATAGACAGGAGACGGTGGTAGCCACTCTTGATCGTGAGGATTCCTGTATTAACGTCAGATCTAATATTTTAATTCTGCGCTCATGGAGAAGAGAGTGTGTCCCTGGCTGGTAAACCGGATAAAGCTGCGGTCTGGCATTCGCGTAAAGTTGCTCTCCACCTGGGTACATGGACATCAAAAGCAGGCAATATCTGACCAGGATTACCTCAGGGTTCTACAATTTCACCAGTGCTCTTTAGTGTGTATACAAGCAGAATTGCACAATTTGAAGCACCAGGGGTTGGAAGGATATTGACATTCGCAGATGCTGTTCTTGCACATCAACCCAGAAAAGGCGGCTGTTTTATGGTGCTCTGTAGACAATATAATTGTCTCACAATTAATTGTAGAAGCATTACAAGAGAAAGCAAACTAAGGTACCTGGGTATCATTTTCGATAGAAGCCTGTCCTTCAGGGATCGTGTGGAGCCAGTTGCGGCGAAATGCCAAACAGGACTCAATGCACTTAAAGTTATCGCAGCAGTGGATATGGAACAAAGAATGTTGTTTACAATGATCCTTCACAATGTTCCAGCATTCGATCCTGTCGGTGATAGCTTATAGACTTGGAATGCCAACCATAACAAAGAGTCAGCTGATGAAACTTGAGCGCAATCATAGTGCAGCCATTAGGGTAATTTTGGGCTGTACAAGAGATAACCTTGTAGTATGTATGTATATAGAAAATTTAATATTGTCTGTCCAAAAGCAAAGTGAAGATCAAAATATTTTCTTGAATTTAAAGAAAACGAAAATAATGTACACAGATAAAACTGGCTGTCACCCAAAAATAACAATAAATGATGCAGAAATTGAAAATGTCTCAAACTTTGAATACCTAGGCTCTGTAATAAACAGCAATGGAGACTGACGGAAATTAAAAGGAGGATGGCCATAGCAATGCAAAGATTGAATAGTCTTGAAATTCTATGGCTAAGCACCAACAAAAAAGATCACAATTAGAATTTTGAGAGCATGCATCTTCCCTGTGGCTACATACGGATGTGAGTCGTGGACTATCTCCTTGTCCTTAGGAAAGAGAATAGGGACTTTTGAGTTGAAATGCTATAGAACGATTCTCAGAATATCTTGGACAAAGAAGAGGAGGAATACTGACATCTTGAACATGAAGGAAGATTGGCTAATAAACAGCATCCCGTCTCGGAAGCTGAAATATTTTGTCTATATCAAGCGCCACGACAGATTTGAAAAAAAAATTATAGCAGAAGGCATGGTACCAGGAAGGAGGGGCAGGGGTTAACCGACACGAAGATGGGCACAGGATATAAGTGACTCCTTGAGTATGAAGGCACATGAGGCGGGAGAAATGGCGAGATACCGAGTTTCTTTCAGACAGACTGTGATGAGAGCGAAGTTCTGCAAAGTACCTGCTGCATGATGATGACGATGTAGATATACTTTCACTGCCACAATTACAGACAAGCTGAAAGTTATGCAAGCCAAGTCATATCTCATAGTACCCGCAGATAAACACCTCCTGCGTGAAGCCCTAGAAAGAGCTAGGCGTCACATACTAAAAAGAGGAAGGTCTTGGATGACGCAAGCTGAAGACACAATTAATTATGTTTGTGGGCTTGATAACAACAGGCCAGGAGATGAGTGGGCCATTCTGGTACAGCAAAAATCAGACTTGCGCAGGATTCTGATCACACAGGGCTGTGAGAGCAAGGACTGGCCAGTGGGGGCTGCAGAATCATGGGGGTTGTATAACAAAAGCGAATGGATGTCGCTTAGTGCAAAAAAGCCTTGCAGATGACACAACATCTAGTTTGAGAATGGAGGTAGAGGCAGTCACTGCAGCCTCCAACTGGCTTAAGATTCAGCTGTACACACAACACATGTCGTAATTGTAACCGACACACAGAACATGTTTAGAAAGGTGGAGACCGGTATACTGAATGAAGAGTGGCAAGCATCGTTTTAGAGGACCTTGGTAGTCAGTGTCTAGTGTTTATTTCCCCCAAGAATTGCCAGTGTATTAGGAAATGAACAGACAGATAGACTGGTTGGTTCTGCACATTTTGTGATGAACTGATGTATGACAAGCTAGATGTTGTAGGTATCCTCTGGGGTGAGTGAACAGTACGGAAACACGTGGTCTGAAGTGAATGGTACAGCAAGAAGTGACTAGGGGATCTGGTCGACGATCAGCACTCAAGGGAAAGATCAGACGGATACACAATCAGATCGCAATTTGTACTCTCAGAATTGGAGCTCTGTGCTAGCTCTGAAGATGGGGGCGGACCGCTTGTAGGAATATCCCTAATGTTGTGTTGTTGATTCTTAACTAAACATTAAACAAGGAAGTGGGTGAGAGGGAAAAGCTGTTAAAATCCACGGGTTTTTAAGTAGACTGTCGTTCACGTGGCTGTAAAAATCCATGGGTGTATAGTGGATTCGTTCTTAACCATAAGAAATCGATGCAGACCGCGATGGATTAAGACCTACTTATGTAATAACGTTGCACCGTCAACTAAAAGTCAACCCATTTTTAATGTTGCACTGAGTCAACTAAAAGTGAATTCATTTTTAATGTTGCACCCAGTTGACTAAACATATACCCATTATTAATGTTGCACCCAGTCGACTAAACATAAACCCATTATTAATGTTGCAACCAGTCGACTAAACATAAACCCATTATTAATGTTGCACCGTCCGTCAACTAAAAGTCAACCCATTATTAATGTTGCACCGCCAACTAAAAGTCAACCCATTATTAAAGTCAACCCTTTAATAATGTTGCACCGAATCGATTAAAAGTGAACACCCATTTACCAAACAAATGGTTGGATGACACCTAGTGTAATAAAGGTAAGCTCATTTACGAAAGCCAGACTGCAGCCAGTGTATTAAAGGCCATCTTTTAACCAACCAGAATACTAGTGTGCACCCAATCATTATTTTCAAGTATACCCGTACCCAAGGTATACCACCCATGAGGCGCATTAAAGACGTTAAATGTCGAATAGCCGCAGCTAGAGCATCATGTCACAGGCTGAAGAATATTTACTGCAGTATATTTTTGTCAACTGAGGAGATGAAGGTATTTTTGCACAGCCAAAAATGATGTAGGAAAGTGGATCTTTGCTAGTCAGATCTGTCAGAAATAATGCATAAGCCTCAGACATGAGGTTTTATTGAACAGTCTGAGAAATAACTAACGTAATGAAGTATATGACAAATCACTGTATAACAAAAAATCACAAGATGTTAAAGCTGGAGTATGTCGTGACCGCTGGAAAACTGGAGGGGAACAGAGGTAGATCAAGAGTGATGACGTTGAACAGTTTGATTTCATGGCAGAGAAGAGCGGCTGTGGGAGGAGTGAATGTAAGTGCAAGAGTCAGGAAGCTGGATACATCTAGGATAGCCAAATTAAACGGTGTGGACTCTTTGAGGAAGACTACGTGTGGCATGGACTCTAGAGCAAGACTACACTTGGCACATACTCTAAGAGAAAGACTGCTAGCGGTCTAAACTCTAACAGGAAGACTACACATGACATATACTTTAAGAGGAAGAGCACACGCGGTGTGGACATGTAGCGAGGACTCTAAAAAGAAGCCTACACATGGCATGGACTCTAAAATAAAGACTGAATGAGACCTGAAATTTAAGAGGAAGACTGACATTTTTTTTAGCTCTATGATGAAACACACACACACACACAGGCACACACAAACAAGAGTTTATTGTGTAGGTACACATCTTACTTTGTTCGTCTTTCTATATCGGTGTTCGCTAGCATTGTTTAAATATTTGAATTTGGAGGACCCATATTTTTTTGGAGGGGGGGGGGGGTGGAAGGCAGTTGGAAGGCAGGGGGGAGAGAGTGAGATATACAACGGTCAATTAATACAACAAAAGAATAAACAAAGATTAGCCTGGGAACTAATGATGTTATATTGAAACACTTGGAGATGGTTTCCAGGACGACGTTTGTCTCACTGAAGAGTGGGTTAAGTGTAGTGCAGCGGCAGATGTTGGCCACTCCTTTTCCCGTACGAGATGAACCATCCTTGCTGACGCTTGGACTTCTCAGGCTGTAACCTGTCGATGACGCTGTTCGCCCGACTGTCTGCGGCGTCATCGACATCATATTTGAAGACCTGTTTATGACTGATATCGTTTCTTGGTGTCAGTCCATCTAGAGCTTGTAGAAGTTCAGAATATTTCAACAGGGCAGATTTGGCTGAAGCCAGCTTACCCTTTGAATCAAGAGGTGAGATTGCAGATGTGAAAGGGATTTTGCTAGGGACTCCTGCTGCAAAATTCATCAGTCCGTTATTCAGGGCATTGTCTTGAAACTGTGAAGAAAGTAATGTTCTGTGGTTTGATGTAGAATATAGGGTTCTGTGGTTACGTTTGCCATACTGCACATACCAGCCTTGTTGGCGTTTAGAGCGCCAGGTGTTGGTTGTCTCTCCAGGGAAGTCTGTAGCTTGAATTGTTTCAGCACTCTTAGTTTGGAAAGAATTGTCGTCTTCATCAAGGCCAGCCTTTCTGATGGTTGAGAGGTGGTAACTGGAGCTGGTACTCACACTAGGATCGGGTGAGAAATCCTGATGCCTTGTTTTCGCTAGCTCGAAGTAAATGTTGGATAAGTGCGCTATCCGAGACAAGCTGGCGGGATGAGCTTCAATTGCGTGCTGTCTAGTGTGTGCCGAGCCAAGGGAGATGTCCTTGACATATGTGCCTGCAGAGGAGAAAGCAAAACAAACATGTCAACGTGGCATACTTGTTCCGTTGCTCTTTGAATGTATGTGTATAAATGCATATAAATATATATGTGTTTTGACATCATCTTTTGCAGATCTTGACTAAATGTTTGTTTGTGTCTGTGTGCTTATATTTATGAACGTTTTTTTCACCTTTTAAAAATCTATTTTTATGCAGTGGTTTATATATAATCATATAGTGGTCTTAACATAGGCATGTGTATATGCCTGTGTGTGTGTGTGTGTGTGTGTACGTTTGTGTTGATTGCAGCGAGATAGGAAACACTGTTATCGAACATTGACTGATGCTATTAAACGTGTCCTATGTCGTTTGATTTAATGTGATTTGATTCAAGAACCGACATCACAGAACTAGAGGCATTCCCATAAGCGCTCCGTCCGCATCTTCAGCAGCCAGAAAATAGTTCTGATACTAATGGTGCCAGTAGCATTCTGATTAAACGTCCGTCTTGCCTTTCCTCTGAGCCTCGAGCATCTGCCAGAACCTCTCGTCACTCCCCGCTGCATCAATCTCACCAGACTGTGGGGATCCGTCTGCTCCTCCGAACCGTACACGCTCTCCCACAAGGCACTAACCATGTCTGCCCTATCATGTATCAGTACCTAAATAGATAATTTGCTTGGACCACTTATACGCTTTACCGATTCTTAGGTATTGCGGATATATGGTGCTTTCCCAGTTGATTCTTTCTTTAAAATAAAATAAAAATTATAATATGTATTGCCATACATTGGGTCACGTATTTTGGTGAATTTTGTTTCTGGCAATATATATTTTTTACAAAAGGAATGCAAATTATCGAGAGGCCAAGCAACCCTATGTTGACCACTAATTATTATTATTTACACAAACTGAATGGATAAAATTTGTAAATAACTGAGGTCCAAACTGTTTATGAAAAACAGAAAATGACTCTGAGTTGTATAATAAAGTATACAGACAGTGCGGACATAATAATAACTCAGCGGGACCGAAGAAATCGTTCTTTTGATCCGAAATGACTCTAACCCAGATAAGAGTTTACGCAAGAAAATCTACCGCGGATAAACAGATAGTTCCACACAACAAAAATTCGCCGCATCTGAGATTGCCTAAAGCGTTATGCATTTGTGCAAGAGTTGATCAGTGAAAATTAAAACCCAGAAGACATAGTTATATATACAGATGGACTGATGAATCTGTACTGAGAGGTAGAAAAATGGGTGGGGTTTTATTGCAGAGGTGAATGGACGCTGTTTAAAATACAGAGAGCCAAGCGTATAACGTCACAACATCCAGTATGAGAATGGAGGTGGAGGCAGCAACGGCAGCTTGCCGATGTCTGGAGAGCAGCACAGCCACACGTGTGGTAATTACTTAGTACTCACAGAGCATGTTTCGGAAAAAATAAACTGTCGTCTTACACGCAGAGTGATTTGCATCGCTTGATAAGACTCAGATAACAAACTGGATGTAGTAAAGGTTGTCTAGGACCAAGTGGACAATGCAGCAGAACCGACCGAGCATCCGTACACTGATAGACTAATAAAGCGGTGGGCGAGTGGGGGGGGGGGGGGGGGGGAGCGTTGAAGGATCTAGAAGATATTTAAAACTGAGGGAAGAGGAAAAAAGGCGAACTTCAATCATGTTGCAACTGGTACAATTAGCATATCGACTCTTCATTGCTACTGCAAAAGGTGATGGAGCACGTGTGAGAATGTCCCAAGTGCTAGGATGTCAATTCTTGATTGACTGATTGATTGATCATTTATTTATTCACAGGCACAGAAACAGAGCAATTATGAGATTAACCGTTTACTGACGAAATCGGAATCCTAATCGCGCGAAAGCATTGGGACTACATATACCCATACACTGCAGGGCGTCAGGACAAAAAGTACTCCTCATGAAAACAACAGCTCAAAAAAAA